>JAAGKR010013382.1:0-14115 GCA_011419295.1 Clarias macrocephalus
ATATATATATATATATATATATATATATATATATATATATATATATATATAGAACACTTGTTAGTGAAACTAATATGAGGACAGGATATATATATCCTGTCCTCATATTGTGTATATAATATGAGGACAGTGTATATAATATTTCGACCGTACAAAAAAAAAAAAAAAATTTAAATAAAAAAAGAAGTCCACATAACATGACTCAACTTCCAGAAATCTTGAACAACTGAAAATTATTATAAACTCCCCTCTGTGCATGTGCCATGACTGCCAGCGGAAATCGTGGGATTACGGAGCTCTGTCTCCTCCTCCTTACTACAGTCATGTCGTCACTGCTGCTCTGCCTCACTTTGCGGTTAACAATCCTAGCCTGATATTTTGTCCAGAAATCTCTTCTCGACATTCTTGGAGCAGCTGTGCCTCAAGAGTAGGAATTCCGTTACAGATTCCCTTCTTTGTCCAGCACTGATTGCATGTTATGTACAGGATAAACTAATATGAGGACAGGATATATATATCCTGTCCTCATATTGTGTATATGTGTGGAAATACTCAATATTAAACGTAGCTCTGTTTTCTACTGTTTTTTTTTTTAATAATGCAGCTTAACAAAGTCTTTAACTGATGTCATATAATTTCTTCCACAAAGTTGAGGGGTTCTGCACTATCCTACCAGATTTTAATAATGTGGTGCACTACTCTTAACCCAGTTCCAGTCATTTAAAATCTCCTTAGTTGTTTTTTCTTGCTTGATGCAGGCCGGTGCAATATATTTTACCGTATGCTTGCCTTCAAGGAAAAGGAGCTGAGCATCTTTGCTTTGTTGATTTTGTAGAACCGAAAAATGTAAAATGACTGCCTGATATTTCGTGCTAAACTTCCATCAGTTATTCAAGATCAAATTCTTAGCTACCGTTTCATTTCCTTAGCTCTTTTGACGGATTTGCAGGGCGCTGTACTGCACGGAATGTAGTACTAGTAGTAGTCTAGCACTGCTTGTGAGAGTCTGTTCTCTTCCTCTTTTTAATCTCTAAACTGTTTCTCTTGCATCATCCCCTTCCAGTCACCTTAAAAACAATTCACATTCAGCTGGTATCATTCAGAGTAAATGCATATTGAAGTGAATATTGAGTGAATTGCTTTTGACTTTGCTCCCATCAAGACCACCCAGAAGAAATTAAAGAAACTTCCAAACAAACAATACTCTTCCTCTCTTGGGGTTTCCTGGTCCTTGTACAGTTTATGTGAGAACACAGGACAGATGGTTCTACAAAAGTGCTGATTATTATTTTTTTTTTCCACACCAAGATGAAAAACCAGACAGGTTGGTTCTGACATATGTGGAGAAATCAAGACATCGTGAATCATTATTGACAGTGTGATTTTTAGATAAACAGCAAAAGAGATTTCCGTTCTTTAAATTGTGAAATTATGCTAGATGCAGGGAACACACATGATGTCATGACTAGGATTAGCCAGCAAGAAAGAGAAAGGATTTGAACAAAAGTAATATTACGTGTCTAGACAATGATTAGTAAGAGCTTGTTGTTTGTTAACAGGAATGCAGTTAAAGCATGATTGAAACTGTTGTTCCCTTGAAAACAATGCCTGCATAGCAAATATTTTTTCAACTTTTCTCCAATAAGATGTGGTTTCTTTTGATTTAATAAACATCTGCAAAAAAATTTTTCTAAATTCCCATGCAGGTCTAGACGTGGCTTAAACAGGACGGAAGAGCTAAACAAAAGCTTTGTCATGCGTCTAGACAAAGTTGAATAAATGTGGTTTTTGATCACAGATTCTTTATCTGACGGTCGGATCATATAAATCCTGTTTCTCTGTAGTTTATTCATGTAAGATTTGTGTAGGACTTCATCGTAGGGTAAGGGGGTAAAAGCATTTGTCATTTATTTATTGAGCAAGTACCAGTCCAGTTACCAGCTTGGTTTTTGTGCTAAGTAAGTATTAAGTGGTTCAGAAATTGAAGCAGTGTTTTTTAAATTCACAATTCTTTCTATTCTATTTATCTATATCTTTATCACTATCTGTCTTTATCTAGACACACTCATATTTTTAAACTTAAATGTAATTCTCTTAACAATAGAAAGGTTATTTTATAATTCCCCCCATATTTGTCTATGGAACAGTCCACACTTATTCCATCCTTCACACAGCTGGGACAGTCTACACTGACAAACAGTCCAGCCTCTTTTAAAAAGAAAAAAAATAGTATCCATCCAGTATATTATCCATCTGGGAAGAAGGATACAACTATTCGTCGTAATTATGGCAAAAGATTTTGGTTCATACATATTATCATAAAACATGTCTTGCGAAATTTCCTGCCATACACATGCACCACCACAGATTCATGAACAGGTAGCTTTTCAGTGGACAGTACAAGTCTTTCTTTGGATCTATATCGCATGCTTAACCATTAGCCCCCATCTCTGCATTCCGATGTAGACATTCAAACCAGTTTACGTGATCTAAAATCATAGTCACATTTCTTCTGTGAATTTGACACTGTAGCACTATCCTTTCAGGTTTTAATACATTTTAGTAATTTATTAATTACTTAGATGGTCCTACCCCTGATTTTTGTAATCTCCTTTGTTTTCTTTGCCTGATGCAGGCACTTCTGAAACTTATTTTATTTATTTTTCTTAGAACAGTGATAAATTATAAGCGGCTAAATATTTCTGCAGTTTTTATTTGCATGATGTCAGCTTTTGTGCCAAAGGACTTTAATAAAGTTAAATTATGTCTATATTCTAATTTCAGGGATTAACGTTACCTGTGTGTGATCTCGCTCCCTTTTGTGTGCATGTAGGGAATAATACCTGCTTCTATGGCAAGTGTTACTACTGCAGGGAGAGTGAGCCTGCGTGTGCTGACGGGGACATAATGGAGGGATCCGTGACACTCTGGCTCCCTGACGTCTGGCCGCTGCAAAAACACAGACATCCCTGGGGACGCACGTACAGAGAGGGCAAACTTGCCAGGTACACAAGTTGTTATTTGGCCATATTTATACATAATGAGCAATTAAATGTAGCCCATTTCTTATAACATTACTTTTCTCACTTAAGAAATAAGTACAGCATTAAACAATACAATCTAACTAACCAATCAAATGGGTTAAAAAAAAAACATTTTGGAGTCCGCGTGGCAGTACGTGAATCATCATCACAAAAGCCTTTGCAAAGATGCAGGAGCGTATAAATACTATTCAGGAACTGATACAAAACAGGATCACACATGCACGACACGATAAGGAGACAACCTAGTGATGAGACAGAGCTTGAAGACCAGATCAAAACAAACAGAAGATATTGCTGTGTAATATCTTGATATCGTGTCGTGATTGGGTGATCCTGTTTTGTATCAGTACTACAACGAGAGGAACCCAGTACATAACATGGAATCAGTGCTGGACAGTGTGAGTCAGAATGTGTGCCAAGAAGGGAATCTGTAACGGAATTCCTACTCTTGAGGCACAGCTGCTCCAAGAATGTCGAGAAGAGATTTCTGGACAAAATATCAGGCTAGGATTGTTAACCGCAAAGTGAGGCAGAGCAGCAGTGACGACATGACTGTAGTAAGGAGGAGGAGACAGAGCTCCGTCATCCCACGATTTCCGCTGGCGGTCATGGCACATGCACAGAGGGGAGTTTATAATAATTTTCAGTTGTTCAAGATTTCTGGAAGTTGAGTCATGTCATGTGGACTTCTTTTTCTATTTATTTATTTATTTATTTATTTTTTGTACGGTTTAAATATTTCGCTATTCATCCAAGTATCTTCTTCAAGATGGGACCGTTTGCTAAGATGGGACCGTTTGCTAAGATGGGACAGTTTGCTAAGATGCTATTTGGATGAGTAGTGAAACGTTTACACGTAAACCTCCACAAAACCTCTCTCGGATTACTGAGAATCTTCACAGACCAGTTGTTGCCTAATATTGTATAGGATCCCCTCGTGCCACGAAATCGCTCTGACCTATTGAGGCCACAAGACCAGGATGGTGGCAGCCGGTCCTTTAATTTGTGAGGTGAGGTGTCCATGGATCAGAATTGTTAGTCCAGAGCATCCAACAGATGCTCGATCAGATTGAGGTCGGGGAATTTGGAGGCAAAGTCAATCCTGACTTACTTAAACTTTTCCTGAACAATGCTTGCAGTGTGTGTGGGTGTGTTATCCTGCTAAAAGAGCACACTGCTAAGTATTGCTATTTGGGGAATAATGTTGAGATAAAGAGATGTGCTTGGTCTGCATCAATGTTTAAGTAGGTGGTGCATGTCAAAGTAGCATCCACATGATGTAAAAAAAAAAATTATAAAAAAGTGATTCATTAGACACTCTTTCAGTTCTGATGCTTACGTGTCCTGTGTAGGTGCGTTACCTCTGCTGCCAGCTGTGTCCAGTGTTAACATTTAATTTTATTACAAAAATCGTACATTACTAGACTTGAAATCTGCGGGCATGGTCAATCATGGAGATGCTGAAAACTTTTCTCTTCATATATAAATTATTTAAAAAATGAATCCAAAAAATTTTTATTTTGACCTTCTCCAAACATCAAATAAAAATAAATATCTGAAATATACTGCTTGGCAAAAACAAAAAAACACCACCACACTCTAATGTTATTCCAATTACCTTTAGCTTTAATTATGGTGTACAAGGTGGTGACCTGTTCATGCCAAATTGTTAGAACCAGAAAGAATTCTTAACAATTTGAGTTCTGAAATACCCCTGAGCTGTCAGGGAAGAAAAACTCCATACACATGATACCCTGGTCATTCATCAGTCTTTAAACAAAGTTGACATTCCAGCATTATCCTTACAGATATTAGTAATGTGTTGCACAGCTATTAACACAAATGCTTGACACGGGATAATAATTTGGCATTTCTGAAATGGCGACCTTTTATTTGGCCAGGAAGCATCTCTTGCATTGTTTTTATTAACAAAAATTGTTTATATTAAAAAAAAATTTTTGTTTTTGTTTTATATAAAACATTCAAAGTTGCTCAAAATTAAAAAAAAAATTGTCAGACGTTTTGTTATTAAAGAATACTGTAGATAGACTGATGGATTGATTGATGGATCCTGTAAAGTGATCCTGTAAGCTTTAAAATAATTTTTAATGTTCTTTTAATTCTACCTGCGTCTTCCTTTTAGACGAAAAGTTGTGCCATTAGTCATGTCTAGTCCACTCAGCCGGTCACGAGACCTACAGATAAAATATCTTTTACCTGCATTTTCTCTCAAATGTTTCATTTTGTGTTGAACTTAGGTGGGAGTATGATGAGAGTTACTGTGAAGCAGTGAAGAAGATGCCTCCGTACGACGCCGGTCCACGCCTCTTGGACGTGATTGACACGTCTATCTTTGATTACCTCATCGGCAACGCGGATCGGCATCACTACGAGAGTTTCCAAGACGACGGTGGAGCCAGCATGCTCATTCTACTGGACAATGCTAAAAGGTGATGAGTGAGGGACAAGAGTTAGATGATTTAAGAATGAAAAATTGTAATAATCGCACTGGAGATTAATTTGTGTTTTCGATTTTTCCAGTTTCGGGAACCCAGCTTTAGATGAAAGAAGCATTCTGGCTCCTCTCTATCAGTGCTGCATGTAAGTGTCTAAATGCAGACCTTTTATTATTGCACAGTAAATGAACGCTGTAAATACTAATGCTAAGAAAAGTTTCCGCCTCATGCATGAAAACAAATACAAGGGGTGTTCAAGTCAAACTGGGACTTTTGATTGTGCAGATTAACACAACATGGTTATGAGAGTAAAAACTCTCCTTTATTTCTCTATATAATCCCCTGCTACACTAATACACTTATCCCTGCTAATACACTTATCTCTGCTTCATGTCTGAAACACTAGACTCCCAGAACTCCTTTAATGGCTCAAACATGTGGAGGTCATGTCCTATCCATGAGGTCAGGACAGTACAGTATGTTACAAGATTTGCATCACGTTTTTCTGTGGCTAAGAGCCTCTTTGCCGTACTGTGCTTAAATCTTTTCATGACATCACAGGTCCCGGTTTGGCATGAACACCCTTCCTGGGTTCCAGTGATTATTCATTAAATACAAAACATATTAACAAACCAATAATATTGTTTAATTCAGTTCAATTCAATAGTATTTGTAGAGAGCTTTTAACAATGGTCATTGTTGCAGAAATACCTAAACAATAGTGAAAATCTAAAACACATTTACTGTACATAACACTGAAATTGTATGCTAGTTAACTAATGTAAGATGAACTATGGTAACCTGTGCTTAAAAACACATTGATTTAAGTCCCACCTTAATGCTCATGGTTTCCAGCCAATCATAAATGAAACTAGAACCAATCCTAACGCAGACGATGGGATTTCTTAACCTTACACAGAAGCTTGATAACAATGTTGCAATTATGGTTTTTTAAAGTTCACTTTGCAATTTATTGACAAAGAATGAACAAAAACTAAAATGACTTGTATAGCAATGACTCTTTGTACACTGAGTCGAATATACAGACAAACAGCATAAATATATTATATTATATTTCTCTGTTTTCTTCCTTTGTCCCTTAAGTGACTCAGTAAATGTTTGCTTCAGGTCCATGAGGGGAATAAAAACACAGATCTATTAGTATTCAGTAGAATTTTTCTTTTCCAAAAAAATACTGATGTAAAAAAAAATTCAAAAATTGCTGTGAAGTTTGCACTTTGTGGTCAGTAGCGATGTAGTTAAAGCAGTTGTTTATCGATGTTGCCGGGCTTCTGATAATGACTCAGAATATTAGGCTTCCAAGAAGTATGCAAGGGAGTTGCACTAAACAGGACATAAGAGCTGTCTTCATTTCTGGCTTCCTTTTGAAAAAAAAAAGTTTAACAATCATTTCATGACCGGACCTATTTGTTCCTGCCCACTCTTCTGGTTTCTGAGTGTGTGTGTGTGTGTGTGTGTGTGTGTGTGTGTGTGTGTGTGTGTGTGTGTGTGTGCGCGCGCATGCAGGCATTTCGGTATATGTGATTTGTGTGTGTTGCGAGAGAGAGAGAGAGAGATTGCTCATTCTTTCTGTTAATGGATGTGGCATTGCTCAGCAGGCTTTTTTTTTCCTATTTCCTTTTTATCTCTTCTTTTAATTCACACATGCAAACTTCTCTCTTCGCTTACGACTAATTAATAAATGCCACTATGTACTGGTGCAATTTGCAAGTGTTGCATATACTATTCTCTCATAATGACTTTCAATCTGGTTTCTTGCTCTCACTTTCTCTTGCTCCTACTCACTGCGTTTCTGTTTCTTGCTCACGCTCTCAATTTCTCTGTCCCTGTCTCAGGGTACGCGTGTCCACCTGGAACCGATTAAACCTGCTGAAGGGCGGAGCTCTGAGTTCTGCGATGCGGCAGGCTACGGCTCATGACCCCGCCCACCCGGTCTTGACCGAGCCTCACCTTGCCGCCCTCGACCGGCGTCTCAGCAGTGTCATAGTCAACATACGCCAGTGCATAGAGATGCAGGGAACAGAGAGCACGCTTATCGAAGACCGCATGAATCTGCCTCACCCCTAAAGACTTCAGAGAGAGAGAGAGAGAGAGAGCGGTAGCATTTGAAATCGAGTTGAATGCCACGAGTCAGTGCAGACTCTTGCCTTTGGAGGCTCACTTCCTGCGTTCACAGAATTGCAAGAAGATCTTAAAGACTGTGGGAAGTTACCTCAACCCAAACAGGAAGTCGTCTCAAAAATCATTAAAACTGGTATAGACCCTGGCTTCTCCGCAAACCAAAAAAATAAAAATTCTTCAAAATTACATATATATATATGTAGACACACACGCACACACACACACACACACACACACACACACACTGACCTCTAATCATTTTCTCTCCATATTTTCTCAACATGCATCACACACAAGGAATACCCATTCCCTTGCCTTGTAATATCCCTTTCTATGAATTACTCTCTCTTGCTGGTTCCAAGTTTAACAAGCGGCCTGTAACGTCCACCAGGGCTTACACGGGCTCAGGGACATTCCAGAGGGGGGTATTCGCAGACCCGGGCTGCCCCATACTGTGTATAAAGGGCAGCATCAGTGAAATGTAGTCACTGAAATCACAAATCAAAGCATTAACAGACTATCTGGAGATAGATAGCCTGTCTACAGACAGATTGTACATAAGTAACTATTTAATGACGATATTGATAAACAGATCGAGTGTTGTGAATGATTTAAACAATGATAATATTAAGAGTTACTATGCAGGTTTGCCTGCTTTTAAAATGTGCAGTATGATTTCTGGATATAAACGGGTAGCGGGTGGAGGTAGATGGTGCCGGGGCTCGGAAAGATGATGAAAAAAAAATGATAGCATGGAAAGAAATAAGAGGGAGGTATTCACACTTGTTTGCAATGTGTCACTGTGGCTAAAGGTCTTCGTTTCAGGCAAATAAGAGATAACAGTCATTTAAAGAACAGGATTATCTGAATAAACACAGAGAATCTGGTGTCGCTCCTATTTGTTTGGGGAAGATGAGAGTCAGGATCCCTACTGTGTGAAGATCCTTTGAACATTAAAAAAAATAATTTAAAAAAATCACTGTTTTCCTTATTTCAGAAAGAATATTTTTACCTCATCAATTTATTAGGCTTCATTGTTAATGTTTCCTAAAATGTTATAATGCTACATGCTATTAGGTGCAAGTGGTAATTTAAAGTATTTATTATATACAAGAGTGCTATTCTTCTGTCCCACCTAGGGGCAATGGTGAGCTTGTGGTCTATATGTTTTCTGTTTTGGTTGCTGACCTGGTTAAGGCACTTTCACTCAAATTACTGGAAACTTTTTTTCATGTTTTTATTATATCCATGACTGAGATTGAAACCTGAGAAGGTTAGTTGTTTAGTCTCTATAAATATTTCTTATCCGATTATATGATTTATTCAAACCACTTGGCTGCCCTGAATATCACGGTATATCAAGAGCTTGGTCTGTTTTCAAAGCGAGCTATGGGATTTCCAAACTGTCTTCCGACAGCGAATCATCTCCTCACTTTGCCCCTCAGTCATCTCTGAATTGAATCGGCTGCACAAATGACTGAAGTCTCAGCCACGCTTGCTCAATTCTGAACTCTCATATCTGGCCGATGTTTTCCCTCTCACTCCAGATGCGTGTTATGCTGAGAGCAACATCAGCTGCTGGTAGAGACATTACATTATGCTTTGAATTGGGTCACTACCGTTCCTGCAGTTTGGGCTGTAAATAGGCATAACTGTACCAGGGACTGCCCTGTTACCTCTCTCGCTCACTTGCTGGTATTTGAGTTTTAGCGTGTCATCCTTTGAGGTGACATGACCTTATACTGTACGTGTTCGTATAAGGCTCGGGTGGAGGATGTGACCATTCAAAATGAGTACACATAAACAAATCTGTAGCCTTTATGCCGCCCGGTAAAAAAGCAAAGGGAATTCCATGTGCAATATGTTGAATGAATAAGTGTGGTATATAATGCAGCATCATTCTGTATGTAAATTTTGCTAAACCCTGCTTCAGTCTCCTAGACTTAGAGAGCCACAGCAAAGTTCACACCCTTCCTGTGTAGGATGGGTGTTGAAAAAATGGGCATCTGAAAATTATTCATACTTTTTACCTTCATTTGTAAGTCGGATAACGCCTACAAAGTTGTCATTGTGTATGAATGCCCTTTTCTGACAGTAATTACTTTGTTGAAAAGGGTGTAAAAGTATACTCTCAGTTACCAGAAACGCTATGTTTCCGGTCTTGCAATTTTCTGCATGCTTGGCGTGGTGGCCATATCTAGGTGGAAGTGTATTGAAAGTTATGTTTAACTGCGGACATAGTCATGGGGGACCACATGCCCCAGATGAAAATCTACTATCTCTAGTCATAAATAATTTAGGTCAGTGCATGTGGATGGAAAAGCCATGACTGATGATCTGCTGTGGAAGCCAAGCTGGTTCATGTTTAGAAAACTAGTCCTAGAATTACTAGTATGGACTAGCCTTGCACTACTAATCAGAAGGTCCCAGGTTCAACCCCCCCACCAAGTTCCCACTGTTGGGCCCTTGAACAGGGCCTTTAACCCTCACCTGCTCAGATGTTATTTATTAACGTAAGTCACACTGGGTAAGGGCATCTGCCAAATTATGTACAGTAAATGTAAAAAATAATAAAAATATGATCATAGCAGG
Organism: Clarias macrocephalus; assembly: GCA_011419295.1. Lineage (NCBI taxonomy): Eukaryota > Metazoa > Chordata > Actinopteri > Siluriformes > Clariidae > Clarias > Clarias macrocephalus. The sequence goes on from JAAGKR010013382.1 coordinate 10,235, forward strand.
CAAATACAACCTCAGGAAACGTAACTTTTCTATCGTGCTATTATATAGAAATAAAGCCAAGAAGAAAAATAATAATATGCAGACTATACCAAGTACCCACTTACTGCTTCCGCAGGATTTAAGAGGGTAGCCAGGTGCTGCTAATCAGCTCTACATCAGCTGTGCAGACATTTATAAAAGCAGAACTTTTGGCAGTTTTCTGGTCTGGAGCATTCAGATGTGTCAATATGATGCCAAGAGGTCAATAAATAAGCATTGGTCTTAGAGAAGGAATTGTTGCTGCAGATCAATTCAGAAAAGGTTATAATACCATTTCCAAACAATTTGTAATTCATCGTTCTTCAGTGAGAGATGATTTACAAGTGAAAAGCATTAAAGACAGTTGCCTATTTTCCCAAGAGTGGATGTCCGAGCATATTCACCCCAAGGCCAGATGTGCAATGCTCAGAGAAATATTAAAAACCCAAGCACTACATCTCAGTACACTGCGGGCCTCACTAAGAATGTTAAATGTAAATGTTCCTGACCGTACAATTAGAAAAAAAAAACGTAAGTACGGTTGGTTAAGAAAGGTTTGCCAGGAGAAATCCTCTTCTGTCTAAAAAGAACAAACCATAAGACTTTTGGAACATTGTTCTATAGACGGATGAGACCAGAGTGGAGTTGTTTGGATTTAATGGTCAAAAACAAGCAGCAATTCAGCAGAAATGCCTCATACCCACTGTCAAGGAGTGATGTTTGTTGGGGTTTTTTTTTGTAGCCACATGACCTAGGCATCTTGTCATTGAGTCGGCCATAAACTCCTCTGTATACCAGAGTACTCTGGAGGAAAATGTGAGGCCATCTGTCCAACATCTAAATCTTGTTTGAAATATGGTCATGCAACAAGACTAAGGTCTGAAGCACACCAGCACACCAAATTGTGACGCCTAGATCTCTGAAACTCTAAAACTGCAGCTCTTGTGGGATGTTCCCAGTTTGCAGTGGTCAGGACATACAAAAAGTGATCCAATGAAGGAAAACCAGCAAGAGGAACCAGCAACAGGATCCAGTGGCCAAGGTGCATGGATATGCATGACAATCAAAGACTAGCCTGTCTGGTCTAATCCCATATTAGAGTGACTAAAATGCAAACTACTGAAAAAGTAAAATGCTGGTTCTACTAGAAATGTGTCGCACAGTGCATTGTGTTTTTTTTGCATAAGGGATTGCATAGCCACAAACCAGTCTGGGTGTCCATGCTGGGAAGAAGGCGAGTCGGGAGAGGCAGTGTGACGTCTGGACACCCTTCTGCTGGGAAGCATTGAGTCCTGCCATTCATGTGGAATGAATACACCCATTCATGGAAACAGTATTTGCTGATGTCAGTGGCCTCTTTGAGCCAGATAATGCACCCTGACAAATGGTTCAGGAATAGTTTGAGGAACACAACAATTTTGGCGTGTTGACTTGGCCTCCAGATTCTCCAGATCCAGGAAAAACATACAGTTTAAGATACATGGAGGTATAACCTATGAGTGATGCAAACATAAATCACATTGAATAACAGTATTATATAATTAGGATCAACAGGTAGAACATTCCACAGAATTATCTGGTATGTCTGGTTTGTGACCAAAAGGACAGGAGTGGATGAAAATCCCCCATTAAGGTAAAAGTTTGTGCTGAGCAGGTCTCTCACCGGTTATTCTACACCCTAACTCGACTTTATCGTGCTTCAATAAAGTCTATCTTTGGTACCAGATAACCCAGATGTCTTCAGTCTGATTATTTGATTTCTCTGCCCAGACGGGTTGTCTTTTTTCCCGACAGGCCTAAATGAGTGTTCAGTGGCCATGATCATGTCACCAGTTTACTCGTATATTATTGATGATCAACCTGGTAGTGGATTTAGTTGTAAGGCTGTTTGGTGCTTGACTGCAGCACAATGCACAAATAAATTTGATTAATCTTGATTTCTGTTGACATGCACATTTACATTGCATGTAAATGAAACATCACCCGAAAGAATTCATTGAACTAACCTGGCTTGTGCCAACATTTAGGCTAGTAGTAATGCTGCCTAAATGTCCATCCAGCACCAATGTCTATCTGAGTTTTGTTGCAGACTACAAGCACCCCTATGGGTGTTAGAGATGTTACCATCTTACTTCCACCATTAGCATGTGCAATGGCACAATGCACATGTTATTTACTGGGCTGTTAACATAGCCATGAGTTTACTGTAGTTAATAGGCCTTTGCAGGTTTCCATTAAAATAATGTCTATTCTGCGCTTTGATATTGCATGCATTAGGCAATCTCCAACTTTTAAAACAATAAAATAATAGATTATGTTTGCCTCTCATATAATAAACCTAAAAGAAATGCAATCCCCCCCCCCCCCCATCATAACTATTTGAGCCCATATGCTATGCCACCCTACACAGTCATGGTGAGAAGTTCACACAGTATCATAAACATGAATGTCATGGTATTATGGGGTTTTTAATGATTTCTTTGAACTTATGGCCAGTATGATTATGCAACATGCATCTTTAATAGAAGAAAACCCCAAATATACTTTAAATAACAACTTTATTTTCTGTTTTCTCATATGAACACAGGGTCATGATTATGCATATAGTCTAAAATATACATACGCCCACCTAGGCTATTAATTCTGTGGTGCTGAAAATCCCCAATACTGATTAATGCATCAGTATTAATGTACCATGTTGAAAATAATAAAAATGAAGATAAATCATTAAAGGAGAATGTGTGCCCAAACTTTTGATAAATAGTGTATGTTGGCACACCTTCTCTTTTTTTCTTTATTTTTATTGTTTACAACATTGTACATTAATACTGAATACTTGCAAACAATTAAAAGAATGTGTATGGGCTTATGCAGTAAACAAATAGTGTTAAATAACCCATAATGTGTTTTATTTTAAATTGTCCAAAGTAGCTACATTTAACTTTAACGATGGCTTGGCACACTCATGGCATTCTCTAAACAGATTCAAGATGTAGTCACCTGGAATGTGTTAATTTGTGACATTTGTTTAGACTATTAGTTGTCTTGTGTAGAACCTATTAGCCCTATTAGTGCTACTACAACTAGAGACCTATTAGCCCTAATGCTACTACACCTACTCTACAAATGCATATTATGGCAAGAAGCACTCTGTTAAGTAAAAAGAAAAGACAGCCCTGTAGACAGAAATGTAGCTGCAGTTACCAAAACGATAAAACACTATTATGAAACTGTCTCTTATGAGAAATGTCCCAAGAAAGGTGGGACAAGACTAAGAGCTACATCTGCTAGAGAGGATAAGTTTAATAGAATGATCAGCCTCAGAAACTGCGAATTTACAGCATCTCAGAGTATTAGCACCAGAAGTATTTCAGACATTCATTGGTCAAACAAGACTGCGTAAGTCAAGTCAAGTCAATTTTATTTATATAGCGCTTTTAACAATTGACATTGTCGCAAAGCAGCTTTACACAATAAAAAGAAGTAAGTCTGTATGCAATGTGTATGAATCAAAATGATAAGATTGTCCCTGATGAGCAAGCCGAGGGCGACGGTGGCAAGGAAAAACTCCCTGGGATGGTAATAGGAAGAAACCTTGAGAGGAACCAGACTCAACAGGGAACCCATCCTCATCTGGGTGATAACGGATAGCAGGGATTGATCAACTTAATAATGTGTACTGGAAGTTCAGTGTAACAGGAGATGTGTTAAAATTAAAAGGAGTCCAGTTTGTTCCTGGAGGCTCAGGTAGACTGTAGGAGATTCCAGTCCTGAGCTATCGAACAACTGAAGTCACAGGTCCCCAGAGCATCAATCGATGATAGGACAGTCTTAATGGAAACCATCCCCAGCCACCATACAAA
>JAAGKR010013383.1:0-14113 GCA_011419295.1 Clarias macrocephalus
CGTGGTGAAACATAACACTACTACTAAGTTCAAGTTCAAGCTCAAGTTCAAGTAGGCTTTATTGTCACTTCAACCATATACAGTTATTACACAGTGAAACGAAACAACGTTCCTCCAGGACCAAGGTGCTACATGCAACATAAATTTACAACATAGATTAACAGAAAAACTAAACTAGCTAACTGAGAGACCTAGTTAACTGGCTAGCGGAGACAAGACAGATTGTCCTGACAACATAAGTTTACAGCATAAATGAACAAAAACTAACTTGCCAACTCAGAGAGGAAGACTATCTGTTTTTTTATTTTATTTATTATAATTTTTTTTAAATACAGACAACATACAACATACAACATAAAGTGCATGTGCAAATGTAAACAAGAGCAACAAAGTGACAGTGCGACAAACATGACATAACATAACATAATACTCTGTGGTGTTCAATTAAATTCTACTACAACTCAATTGAATTAAATTCATTTCAATAAAAAAAGTAGATGATGATGATGATGGTGATCAGAATATAGATGATGATGATGATGATGAGGATAATCATTTAAATTAATAGATTAAATATGTTTTGTAATAATTACTAGTAATAGTAGTATGTAATAAAAATGGATGAAAGTTAAAACAACAACAACAAAAATAATAATAATAATAATAATAATAATATGCGGTATGGTGGTATAGTGGTTAGCACTGTGGTCTCACACCTCTGGGCTCATGGGTTCTCATGTGTGCATGGAGTTTGCATCTTCTCCCTGTCCATGGTAGGTTTTCTCCTACAGTCCAAAGACATGCAGATTAGGCTGATTGGTGCTCGTACTGTAAATTGCCTGTAGTGTGTGAGTGTGTGTGTGTGTGTGTGTGTGTGCCACAAGCCTCAAGTCTCTTTATTTATTTATTTAATAATAATAATAATAATAATAATAATAATAATAGGAGTAGTGGTATTATTATTATTATTATTATTATTATTATTATTATTATTATTATTATTATGTTGTTGTTGTTGTTGTTGTTGTTTGTTGTTGTAATCAACAGATAAGCGCGGCAGTGGATATAATGGTCAGCAGGGGGCGCATGAGTGCGCTTCATCACGCGGTGCTGCTTCACTGGGCTTACAGATAGAAAACTTTACAAGTGTCTGCTCTACTCCGTGTAATTTATTATAGTTATTATACACACGTGCCGTCTAAAAGTATTCCAACAGTGATGTAGCGCATGCGCAGCGGAGGATATTTCAGTGGGGTAAGTCGCTACATGGTTGAACAGCGTGTAAGAGGAATAGAAGTGGGCTTGGATGCTTTCCCACTGGTTATATGGAACCAGGAAAGAGGAATTCATTCGGACCATACGGATTCACCATGACGGAGTGTATACTGAACTTACAGCATGGATATAACAATCAGAAACAGGTGTCTATGAGGGAGTGTATGAGAACAATGCATGGTGTCTAAGGATCATTTAAATTGAGGGTGATACTGTATGAAGGACACTTCATAAAACGTCAGAGTTCTACAGTAACGTCTGCTCTCATGTGTGGAAAGCAGCACAGCATCACTTGTCAGTATCTCTCCTGAAGTCTGTTCTAAAAATATGGATGTTGTAAGTGCATGCCCATTACTTGAAGCTCCATCAGAAGAACCCAGGTCTAAGACCCTTAAAGACAGGGACACATGGAGGTCCATGGAGCGGCACACTGGACCAGATGGGGAAAACTGGGTGCTGGTGGATGTGGTTCTCACTGGAGGAGCTCCGTGGGGATTTACTCTGAGAGGAGGTCTGGAATACGAAGAACCACTGATTATTACAAAGGTATCAAATTATACTGCAACACTGAAGTTATTGGTGTGTTGGTGAAATCATAATATCAAGACACCTTGACATGATATATTTCACAATATTTACTTTTTTAGTTATTGCTTAATATAAATATAAAAAAAAAGTCTTAAAAATAACTTAATGCAATTATGGATGCGCATTAATTAGTTGGCTTTATTTAGACAGCTTCACATTAAGGGTTGTTTGGTTTGTTCCTCTATGAAGGCGCTATTTAGAACCCTAACGCATTTAGATTAGCTTATAGAAAGGGTTAAGTAGTATTATATTAACCCTATTAACCCTAACAATTTGTAATGTTCAAACTTCCTATAACCCTAAATTTTTGAAGAACCATCTCTCAAGTCTGTATTGATTTTGTAAGTGCTCCTGTTCGCCCATCAAAGGGATCCTTCTAAGAAAAGAGTTTCCCTTTTAAAATTTTTTTTTTTTAGAAAGTTCTTTTTTCAGAAAGAAACTCCGTTGAAACATGATCTTTAAACCGTTAAACCTTTTCGTAAAAAAAAAAAATTTTTCCCTCCTTTTGTAACAGTTAAGTGTTCAAGGGGCGTTCAAGTCATGCTACACTAAGTCACTTATCTCAGCGTTTCACTAGTGCTTGGATATCATCAAGGTAAAAAGTTTTCTCAGTACGTTGGAGCCATGTTTGGACTGAAATGACGGTCTCCCAGGAACTCCTTTCATGGCTCCTTTAATAGTTCCTGTAATGTGCAAGTGGTGTCTGTGAATGATTGTGTGTACAGTTTCCAGAGGCAAATGTGTTTCTTCCACAAGCTGGTGACAAGTCATCCATCGATTTTCACGGAGGTGTTACACTTGCTGAATGTTCACAGGAATAACTTTAGCGTGGGGATTGTTATTCTCGGACATATGGTCTCATTTAAAATATTTAGAATCTCATCACCGTACTGTGCTTGAAGTCTTCTGTAAATGTAAATCGGTTTTTACAGCTTCATTCACCAGAAATTTCATTAGAAGTCCCAGTTTGACTCAAACACCCCTCATACTGTATATCCATTTATTTACTATCATAGATGTTCAGATATTAAAATTAGACAAAAGGTCAATTCCTAATGAGTACTAAGTGGAAAATTGTTAAGATTTGGTCCACCTTGTGTTTGAATACAGAACTGAAAAGGTTTGCTTTTCTTGGTATTTAGACTTGATTACATCCTCTTAAGTCTCCTTGGATGGAGTTTGAGCAAAAAAATGCAACAGAAGGTCATACGAACAGTTCCGCAAGCTGGCGTGGTATGTATGTGATTTGTGGGATTTTGTAGACACACTGAATTATGTGTATCAGCCTGTGGATAATTCTAGCTATGGAACAGGACATGTAACTTTCTCTCCTCTTCTTACAGTAGTCATTTCAGTGCTCATGGACTTTTCATTCTGTCTTTATCTGTTACTATACAACAGTGATGATGCAGTATTATTTATAGGCAATAAATCAGTAGTAATGCACATGTCCTGCATATGTATATGTTCTGTTATGATTACTGAATTAGCAATTAATACATTGAAGGACAAATATGAACAGACCTTTGAGCTATAGGTAAAACCAAGCTGCCATTGTGTCCACTAAGGAGCAAGTGATTGCAAAATAAACAGACTGGTTGTAATTAAAATTCCTGACATATTTTAGACTTATTTCTGGAAATTGACGCTTCAATATATACTGGAAGACTGAGATCTCACATGCCAACATTTCAGTTTACTACTTCATTAATTGCATATCAGTGTAATTTGTAGAGCTTGAGTGTACAACTTCAATCGAGTGTTTGTGTACACCTCATACCTTTTACGACAAAATAAAAAATAAGCAATTGTGTAGTAGGTCTTTATGTTTTTTTTTTTCATTGCCAAAACTGACAATAAGGATTGAATAATGTATGCTAAAAAAATTCTCATCTCTTCTTCCTGACATGTCTGTTAAAACTGCTCCAGATGTGACATATTTCCTTTTTTCAAAACTGCTTTATTATGGTCAGGGTTGCTGTGCGGTGGGATACTGGGGACAAAGTGGGAATGCATCTGGGATGGAACACCAGTCAATTACCAGTCTTTCTTGTGCACATAAACATTATTGTTAATTGATATAATTATATAGCAATATATATATATTGTGATGTGTCATTCTTTCAGAAATAAAGTATTATCAGCAATGGCTGCTATAAGGCTAATATAAAAAATCAGGATGTGCTGGTATGGCAAGATAATGAACTTATTTTGTTATTGCTTGTTGACAGCGCATGTCACTGTGTTTCACTCTTTTCTTAATTGATGCAGAAATAAAAGTTTGTTATTAGGACTGAACTATGATTAATTATGCAGCCTTTATAGTATGTTTTTGCACCCACAAAAGGAACAAGAACTCATCCCCTTTTATAACAGGAATGTAAGATATGGCTTGATATTAGCAGGTTCAAAAGACTTCACCACAACACAGGAGATCATGAGTTGTGAAACGCAGGCCTTCGCAAAGTATCGAGTTTCAGTCCGTTGAATTTTTAACCATTACACTCAGGTTGCATTACTTTCGGTCTCAGGGAAGAAATAAACCAACCTGAGGATGAGCGCTGGTATACTGTTTACTGTCAGTTATTTTGCGATATTATAAACCTATAGACATCAAAGGTTGTAGCACTTTACTCCCTTAATCTCATAATTAGTCTGATGATACGGCAATTCTAGCCTGACATCCTCATTACTGTAATGTTCTAAACTGTGTCTGGGGGGTTATTGTATTTGTCAGATAACCGTGACAGCTATGTTGATTGAGGGGTTGGGGAAACAAGGGTTGGTATCAGCACTGTGGTTAGATTTAAATAAAGGAGGAAGTGTATCAACAATGACCAGACTTTCCCACAGATGTCAGTCAGCTAAAGCTCTGTTTTCTGCTACCATAAAATAGAAAAAAAAAAAAAAAGTAAATATTGGGTGTCATCACAGTAATAAATGTATAATACACTTAATTATTAACTTGTGGTAATTTAAAACTTAGAAAGATAGAAAATCCTATTATAATTAATTGTGTTATATCACATAACATGGTTTAATTTACAGTACATGTGGTTGACATTTCTGCTCACCAACCCTGGTGTATGTGTATGTGGGTGTGCAGGTGGAGGAGGGAAGCCGAGCCGCGTTGGGCCAGCTCCAGGTTGGTGATGAGATTGTCAGTATTAATGCAGTTCCACTGAGCGGCTACAGACAGGAGGCTATCTGCCTGGTCAAGAGCTCCTTCAAAACTCTGGCGTTGGGGTTGAAACGGTAGGCTCTGAGCCTTAAACACTGTCACACCTTGTGATTGGGTCTCATACACCTTCATATTTTCACTGTCATCTACTGATATTTTAATTGTAGCTGTGGGTTAGGATGTGGAGGAGCGAATGTGCCAAATTGTGTTTTACACAGTCATCTATGGCATTATAAAAATACTATTACAAATCCTGCTAGAAGGTACTTTTATTGAATAGCACATTCTTAATCTCAGTTCGGCCAAAACATAGTATTGGTGCTAAAAAATGTCTAACCTAGGTGAAAAAGTGAATTTTCAGATAGCATCATAAAAGACATATTTTTTTATGGTACTTAATGCTTTTTATATCCCAATCCATGTTTCGTTTTGTAATTATGTTTTTTAGTTGCATTTATATTTTTATCAGAGAAAATAAATACACTTTCATGCCCTTTTGTGTAGTGTCCTTAATATTTTTTATTTTAAAATTGTCATTCAGATGAAACTTGCCCAATTTAGATTTCACATGAAAAGGCATAACCTGAAAAAGTGTATTATTTTTAAATTGTTGGCATAGTGCAACATAAAATTTACATGGTTACAGACAATACAGATTTTTTTTTTATTTTTAGGAAAAAATACTTTATTTTACACAGGATGCTTTGATTTAAGCAACCGTTTTACAGGTCATATGCTTGCATACACTTTTTTTAGTATCAATACTCCCAGGAAATATGAATCATTTGCACTTGAAATTATTATTGTTTGAAGCTAGACAGTATAATGTTGGAAAATTGCCATTTTTGTGGCACATATAAAATCATCTCTCCAAGATGGCTGGTTTTAGCAACTTGAAATTTTTAGGGAAGTAAGATCGGCCACTTCTTCAGAAGTAGCTTCTTTAGGACACACATTTTCTGTATTGTGTGTATAACAAAAATAAATACAATTAGCACCAAGACTGTGGTTGGGAAGCGTTAATTAATTCATCTTCTATAACACACTTAATTTGAAAGTTTATTTTAAGGTACATTTTCTAATATATTATGAATTCTTTAGCAACAATTTACATTGGAACTTACATTACTTTACATTGGCATACACTAAACATAAATTCCGTTTAAACATATGTATGTACGGGTATAGTGGTTGATACAGTTAGGTTTTCTGTGAGGAGGTTTTTTTTTGTGTTTTGGAAAGGACTCTCCATTGATAGAGCTTTGTAAGAGTCATTGAGGTGTGTTTTTGCATTTGCATGAAAAAAAAAAGAAAATGTGAAGGAATGACTGTTTATATCTGCTATAATGTGAATAATAACATGGAAATAACATGTGTCATGGATGCTCCTCCATAAAAAATTAAAAATCCAGAATGTGCTGTTATACTCCCTGGTTGTTGATTATTTTCCTATATTAGAATGTCTTGTCCAGTATTATTTTTTACTGATCTATTGACAAATCTATATATCACAAACTTGAATTCTTTTTGGATGAACAAACTGTATGTTTCCACATTTGAATCATCTGTAAATTCTAACATTAGAAAGCATGTAGTTTATTATTTATTCCGGTCCACTTTTGAAAAGTTATTACTCTAAGATTCTGAGTTTTTCTGTGCCACAATCCAATTTGAGGTTAAAAACAGGCTGCTTTGGGGAAAACGATCATTAGTGAGAGCTACAGTTTGACCAGCAGATCCAATGCAAAATGGAATCTGTATTTAAACAGTATGTATTAACACCTTTATGTGCTTTAACACTGCTATTACATCCCAAAATGAAAGAGGACCATCACTGTGTTTAAAAACATTGCTGAGACATCAGAATGCCAAGCTAGTACTTGGTCTTAAATCCAGTGCTGTAAAAAGCAGTGTAACCTTTAAGATCTTTAGACTAAGCTACAGTAATGGAAGTCAGAGGTTTTATGTGGTTTCTGAAGATTTTTTCAGAAGATAATACATTACATTGTTATGCTTAAGATCCAAGCTTTTTATGGCTATCAAGTACACACCTAATCATCATTTACAACTTGGTTTGTACTGTACAACTACTTTGAATATGGCATGTGAACATGATTGCAACATGTCCTCCAACTGTGTACTTAATTTGCATTTTTATTTAAGGGCTTAGTAATAAAAAAGAAAAAGCTTTTTCTTTTCATTAGTCAGATATTATTTGGTTACTCGGCTTTTCAGTACATATACATTACTTGAACATATCTTTTCTTGCTATTTTGCCGCCCTTTTTTGTTCTTATTTATTGTTATTTGTCTCGTCTTCCTGGTATTATAGATCGAGAAAATTGTCAGAACTGGTGTTTTTGACCATCTACAGTACAGAACTGATCTCAGTCTGTGCAGTTCTATCTGTTCAGGTTTTACACAGGCAGAAAATCTCTGGTGAGTGCATCTAGCTAGACCATTAAATAGCAAAGTGGCACAAAAAGGTCCTCATCATTCTGTTAGAGTGTATGCCGTTACACAAAAGAGGCCTGATAGGCTGCCATTGTCCACCAGCACAATGGCTTAGTCCCGTTGGGCTTTGTGTGAAGCAGCAGGGTCCTAGAGCCAGCATGAGGCTGAGGACATCAGAGGTCCTGTGAGAAACCTGGCTGTTCTTAAAGAAAACACCAGCAGTCTAATAAGAATCTAATGACTGTATTGTCATAAAAATGTGTTGCGTGTAGCTTGAGGCCTGAGACAATAAGTTATGTATTAAACAGAATTTGGAAGGTTTATAAATGTAGTAGTGTTTACTTCAATTAATTTAAGCTTTCATTTTATGTTGCAATTAACAGAATGACCTTCTCTTCAGTTAAATGATTGTATTATAAGGCATTATTAGGAAAATATTTGTTCTGTTGCTTAGTGACCCCCATAGCATGTTTACTTCAGCATGATTACTGGTAACTTGACCAGTGCATTAGACACTTGATATACAAGCTAGGAGGCAAAGATTCCCATTATGAACAAGCCTTTTGTTACTGGATGGTGTGGGCCATCTAGTGGTAAAAGTCCTGGACTCTGCATATTGAAAGGATTGTTAGGTTTATTGCTAAGGTATTTTTGGAATTTACTTAAATGTAATTGGCTAATTAGTCACAATTGACAAAGATAATTGTGTCCTTAATGAAAAAAGTTTTTGCTTACTTCATAATTCCATTGTTTTTTCATAGTTGTGGTTCCTTCAATGTTGTTCTACAGTGTAGAAAATAGTACAACAATAATAATAATGTAGATGTCCAAACGTTTGATAGTCGTAATAGATCTCAAAAGGACCCAAGTGCAGGACACCAAATAAAGCCTTATATTTATTGTAGAGGCAATAATAGTGCATAACTGTGCAGAGAGCGAGAGAGAGAGAGAGAGAGAGAGAGAGAGAGAGAATAAGGACTTGACAAAGAACACAGGTAGTTTACTTCAAGGCTCAGGCAGACAGAATCCAAAATCCAATGAATGGGCCAAGGTCAGATACTGTATACAGTATGGAAAATATATACATCTGTATAAACAGGCAGACAAGGTTACAAGGGGCGGGCTGAGAACAGGTCAGAGCCAGAGATCAAGTTCACTGGCACAATCAGAAAACAGGCATAGAGCTACAGTACAAATCCAAAATCACTCAATACAAACACAAAATCCAGTTAGCAAGGCATGGTTACGCTAGAACATGTTTGGGCCCTTGAGTTCAAGTGGAAGGAAACTGTAATGCTATGTCACATAAAGTCATTCTAAACCAGTGGTTCTCAGGACCAGAGCTGAGAACTAATGTCCTCGACAGATGTGTGTCTGTTAAGCTTGTGACAACATTTGGGGGAGGCTCACATATAGGGGGTGTATGTTAGGTGTGCACAAACTCTGGCCATATACACTTATAGGGGTTATTGGCCACTCCTTCATGCAGAACATTGTTTTACATTTATATATGCTCCATTTTCTTAGTTGTGTGCATGAGTGTGTATCCAAGGTGTGCTTTCACCTTAATCCAAATGATTCCGGAATAGACTCAAACCACCGTGACCCTTACCAGTAAGTGCTTATTTATAATGAATGACTGTGTACACACACACACACACACACACACACACACACACACACACACACACACACACACACACACACACATACATTTTTACACCTTGTGGCAGCTCACTGTAGCCAGTATGCCTGCCAAAATGATTTTCAGCGTTAAAAGGAAACCAGATTAGTCCATATGTCGTGTGTATTAGTGTTAGTTTACCCATGTCGATACTGGGAGACCAAGGAGACCCGAACTCACGATCAAACTAGTATAAGTTTGGCAAACCTACTCACTTGCCACAATTCTATTAACATGTGAAAAAAAAAATGTTAAAAATAATGTTACTTGCAATTTTTTTTTAAACACCATATTCTGTAATTGCACAGTTGATCAGATTGCACATTTAATTTGACCAATTTATGTAGAAGCTAATAGTTTTGCCAATTTAGAGTGCACTATACAGTAGTAGTATACAGTAAATATATGGCTACAGTCCTATTTCAGACAGAATTATACTTTAAACTTGAAATATAAATTAGATCACTAGATCGGTAAAATATAATCAACTATTATGCTTTGTTAGAACTTCCTCTACATATTAACTTATTATATAGAGAGGTTCAGCCGATAAGTGATCTTGCTACTCATGCCTTTGCTCAGAATCCAATTACAAACTGCAAAGCTGGACAAACCTCAGTGTGGGGGAACTAGGTGGGATGTCTCATCTCAAGGAGTAACTGACATTGTGTATTTGTTAATCAAAATGTAATTTACTCGATGTCCTGTAAAGCAGACATGATTAGCATTTTCTCCCTAAAAGTTTTAAGGAGTGTGAATGGAATAGGACTTGTTATTTTACTACCCCCACCTGTGTACTGTAAATGGTTGGTGCCAGTGCCTGGGTGAGTGCAATGGGCCCACATGATTGGCTGTTCTTTGTGAGCCCATTGTTTTGGTCTGGATTTTGGGCAACACTGTAATCCAGTAAAGGTCAATATCTTCTTTTAAGCACTTCTCTATGTAAATTAACACCAACTTGTTTGGAGGAATTGATTGACCCATCCATCTGAGCAGGTACACTATTTTATTACACTGATTGCATGCTTGACGGGACGGTAATGTCTTGGGAAAGAAGTAATATATAATACATAATAATTCTGTGCATTACTTTAAAAAATACTCTTAAATTTTTATAATATAGATTTGTGTTGAACTTTGCAATCAGTTTTTGGTGGTTTAATGTTGTGTAATGTATAGGATATGCCATGACATTATAATTCAAATAGAGTAATTTTTTTTTTTTTTTTACTATAATGATTTTCAACACAGTGATGCCACTGAGAATTACCTATAAAATGATATTTAGAGCAAAATTTACACAAATCATAGCTATAATTTTGGAATTAGATTATAGCATTTAAATAAGCATTCATGTTTTTGTTGTACCTATCATGGGTTGCCTCTGGTCACATCACCATGGCGTCTGTCCTTACAGGATTTGAGATACCACCACATTCACACGCGGTGCTGCAGGCTTTTTAAAATTAAATATGAAGGAGACTGTGAGACTGTACTACTCATTTCTCTCCAAACCTCTTTCTTGTTTGTTTCATTGATATGTTTGCATCACTTATCGTGATATATCCTTAGGGTGGGCAGACCTGTGCTAATCTGAAACTTTGGGTGACAAGTCAGTCCTTGCAAACACTCTCCCATAGTCGCAGGGAAAACATTGTGATGCTAAAGCTTGCCAGAATGAAGTAATAATTGTATATACTGTACAGTATGTACTATTGAACAATTATATCAGGCAAGTGTCATACAGTATATTGACTTGATTACAACTTGGTGATCAGACAGTTATGGCGGATATGTAAGGACTAAAATATAATTATGCCAAATGCTAAACGGTTTATACAATATTTTTGTTAAAACTCTTCAATTAATGCTGAAAGTCTACTCTTTGATTACACCTGTATCATCATTTATTTCACTATGGTGGTGTACAGATGCCCGAATATAAAATTGTTTCACTCTCTAAATACTTAATAACCTGACTGTATCTGTGCTATGAGATCTGATAGGATTTGGTGTGCCAAGCCATGTTCTGATTATGTTAGCATTTTTATCTGCTGTCTCTGTGGTTCTATTCAGCAATTTGCCCAGACCCATGTCTGCCCCGTATCCCACACACAGGCTGCTGATGCTCCCAAATAACTAAACGATGACTCAGTTAATGAAGAATTTTATCAGGCACGGTGCCATCTGTAGACTGCAACAGAATTTTTAATCATTTGTGCCAGTGTGCCAGTGTATGTAGCCTACTATTTACTCAATAAATGTCATTTTGTCACTTGTAACACTCAGAAGACCAACATGTATAGCCTCACCATTAGCCAATCAGAGAAGCAGATTATAGCACTTTTTATGACTGGACACCCTCTGTTGCTAGAGCTAAATCTCTAGCATAATCCTTCTATTGACCAGGACACACACACACACACAACACACACACACACACACACACACACACACACACACACGACACACACGCACACACACACACACACACACACACACACACACACCACTCATTCTCCTACTCAAAGTTTGTAGATGGTATAGGAGTGTGATCCTCCTACAATGGACAGGCCGCTCGCTGTTGTACTTTAGTCTACATTTGACATGAAAGTGTGACGTGAGTGTTGGGAGTTGCTGGTGGGAATTTTTTGAGATTCTCAGCTCTAGAAGGATCTGCTGTTCATGTGACTCTTTTAAAGCACAGGCTAAAAGAAATGCACCTTTAGTTTCACCAACAGCAAAATGAGAACAGCTTTATTTTCTGAACTGGAAAATGAAGAAATAGGAATGTTTTTCATGCAGTAAATATTTGGTAAGTGGGATTTTTTTGTAATTCATTACTAGTCCTTACACTTCGGTTGTGTTGTAAATACTCCACCGTTTCGTCTGTCTATAAATTGTACATTTGTTCATGTTTGGGATGCAGTCTAATATATTAACCTTTTATTGGGCACTCACTTTATTGGAAATTCTAAATTTCAAGACCTATTTTACTTGCATCATTTTTTATTGTCTTTTTTATGTTGCAGATGAAGGTCAGTGCAGTTTACATACACGGTTCCTTGCTCGTCTAAAGTAATAGTTAAAAAAAAAATTATATATCTTTTAATCACAGTTAAGGTAAATTTATTTAAATATAAAAATTTACCAAAATACTTCTGCAAATATGTGTTTTTCTTGAGGTACTAATACTGGCACTGTAAGGTACCAAATGTGGTTCTTTATCCGATTGAGGGTTAAAACTGTATACAATCCGATAAATCAGGTCTTAGGAGGGTCATGTGGCAGAATAGTAAAATTTTCAGAAAGATTTTAGGTGTGTAATTTTTTCCCTTTCTTCCTAACTTTGTCATCTTTATATCTTTTTTTTGGGGGGGGGGGGGTATAATAATTTAGATTTTTTACAAGACATGTCTATTTTATACTTTAATTCTAGATCTTTACATGCTCATCTTTCCCCAATAAGTTAATAAGCAAAAATGGTTGAAAGATTAAAATTATAATGATCTGTTTATTACATACATTCTCTGTTGCATTATTGCTATATGGTGGCTTGATCTGATACTTGGTGGCACTGTACTGTACAATACAGTTAACCATTTTTACTATAAAAATATATAATAATAATAATAATAATAATAATAATAATAATAATAATAATAATTATTATTATTATTATTATTATTATTATTATTATTATTATTATTATTATTGTTATCCCTTTGAGCAAACACTCAAATGGGAAAGAACAATGCTTTTTGGATTGAGGAAGACCTGCGAACATTTTTTATATATTTTTTTTTTATAATTTTTTTTGATGACATTAAATTTAATATGAATGCAAGCATTCGCTCCACAAAGCTGAGCTAATTAAAGTGCCCGATCATGAGTCCACTATGAATGTTGTGATTTATATATCAATGAGGCCTTGAGCCTTTCCCTGTAACGACAAAACATGAAACAGAAAGTAACATAAAAAGATAAGTTGATACGTTGCTCAACACACAGTACGAAGAGCAGATAGCTTTCAGAGCTGATTTGGACTGTTCCATGGTTTAGTGAAAGTTGGTTCTGTGTTCTGTTAAAGAAAAAAGCTTTTATACTTCACCAAATGTACCAGAAATCCTTGGGCAAATAACCCTAAGTCTGGTAAAAACTAGTGTTCACAGAAATACTGCATTAAGAAATTAAATTAAAAACAAATTACTCCCTTATAATTTGAACATTGACGGTCAGTGTTTCACTGGCATTGCTTTCTATCTTGGTGGATTTAATAAAGAGTTTTAATCTTCACACATATATTACCCCTTACATTTTTTTACAAATGAATCCCAAAATGTGTCGTCAGTAGGGTACTATTCGGAAAATATTTTCCTGTGAAAAACACCTTAGTTCCTAAGTGACGCTCAATTTTGTAACATTATAATTTAACTAGCAGGTAATGCGGTTGAAATTTACACTTACATGGGCAGTTTCTTGTCCTCTATCCTGTATAGGAAGAGTAATTGGTGGATATTGTAACACAAAAATGCCTGCAGAAAGCGACATACAAGTGGCCAGAAGCTTTCTAACGAAGATTGTGCAAAGTTCTATGAGGTATTTTGGAGTAATTACCCCCTCCCTAGTGCTCCCGTTAATCCCAAGTCACATGAGTCAGTAGCATGTAGTGTAGTGCCACCTTCTGTACTCCACCTTCAACTATATTGGTATGTGGTACATAGCATGGTATAGCTGTGTGTGAAAAGTTTACATGCTTGCTGATTCACAGAAAGCTATTCTTATTGGATTCATTGAAACTACTATGGAGTAGCATTTGTATTATTTAATATTAATAAAAGTTTAGTCTTTCGTTATCCAAAGGTAACTGTCTAATGATGTATTTCCTTCCCTATCTTGCATGCGTCTCAGGAAGAATCGAGTTAAAGGGTA
>JAAGKR010013384.1:0-14113 GCA_011419295.1 Clarias macrocephalus
TCTATCCTGTGCTTTATTTTCCACTATATCTGTTTTATTTTTCGTCCCCCTCAGCCACTTCCAACCTCTCTCACAATTGCAAGGAAAAGTTCCCTAATTGTCAGCAAGAGACTGAAAGAGGGTGACGTTCTTTGCAGCAGTTTTTCCTCCTTTTGTCCTACGTTTATTTATTGAAATCCAAAGCACATTGAGATGAGCCTGGAAGAAGGATGAAGGAAGAAGAGAAGAAAGAAACAGGTGGTGCGAGCTCGCTGATTACACATCAGGACGACGTTTAAATTCAACCCTCCACCCTCTTCCTGTGTAGTCTGAGATCTCCAGTTGCACTTCTCACCTTCGTGCAGAGCAAATGTTCATCACGAGCCTATACCCATAGCCGCTCCACTTTTTAAGAAAACAATATCACAATTTTTAAGGCAGGTGTAAGAGGAGACCTGGGCTTGTGATGTGTCCAAGCCGTTTGGTCTAGCGCATCTCGGATAGCAGTGCCACATTTATTAGGGAAATGATAATAAATGCTGCTCGGTTGGTGAGGGTTCAGAGTAAAATATTTCCAAATGCTTCTTATGTAAAAAATGAAGTGTAGCTTCAGAACAATGAAGCTATTTTTGCTCATCACATGCTGTGCCCTTGTACGTAGGTCTTGTACGTACCTAATAGCTCATAAAGATACTACCTGTATATACATGGACTCTTAATATTCCACTATGAATATAAATAATAGCCCAGTCATGGGAACAAGTACATGATATAACCATCAGAATCAGATGTTCAATAAGTAAATATTACACATACGAACGCTGGATCTATTTCTGCACACGTTTGTTGTTGTTGTGAGACTTTGGACTGCTCCCATCGAGTGGTTTCCACAGCAGACCATTCAATCGGCACTCAAGTTAACACAGGTTTTATGCCATATGCCCTTCCTGATGCAACTCTCCCATTGGCTGTGGGATGGGCACTGGGTGAGAATCTAACCTGGGCCTTCTGCATGGTGGCCAAGAAACCTTCCCACCACCAAGCCTTTGGCTGGTCTCCTCTCTGATAAAGTTCCTTAAATGTTCCCTAAATGCACACCATGAGCGAGCAGATGAGTTTTGCTTCAAATATGGAAACATGTTCACGTTCTGGTTTCATGTATTTGTATTCTTGTTTGTTTCTGTCTTTTTTTTGGCTTTAGGGAAATTGCCTTTACGAGGCAGTTGCAGAAGCAGTCACCCAAGCTCTCCTACTACTACCTTGGCTTTTACATCCACTCTTGCCCCAAGATGCGCTACAAGGTACGGCTTTCCTTTTCTTACCTCCCCTCTCTTGACACATGGTTGTAGCTCCATGTATTAAACTCTTTTTAAATGATAGTCTCAATCTCTGGAAACACACACCATAAAACACCATAAATGGCAGTACATTCAATTCACCTTGTACCTCAAACTATTTAATCTTTCTCCTTTTTGAATCAGAATCCACACATATTATGTGTGTGTTTCCAGGCAATAAAGCGTATGCCAGTAGCAATTGAGGTATGAAGACACTACAAAGGCCAGGTCTAGTGCTTGTACATGTCTGCACACACCTTCAGTGCAGCCTCCGTTTCCTGTCATCTCCTTCTTTTTGTTAGGGACTGTTATTACCAAATACAAACTTTGTGTTGCCGGGGCAACATCCCTTATTACCGTCAGGAGCAAAGAGGGTTTGAGCTTGGAAGAGAGAGAGAGACCGCTTGAGACGTTTTTATGATATTGAAATTGTCATGTGGGCAGTTAAGCTGTGGAATTAGCCGAGGCATGTGCTGGTTCTCCAGGTTCACTAAAATGGCAGTCATCTTGAATCATTTTGTTTTCCAGCAACCAAACATAGCTTTGCCTTGGCTTTAGTGCGACCCAGACCAAAAAAGCAGACGCATGCTTGCATTTTAGACAGTGAGGTTTGCTGTGGACAGGCAGTGGAAACCTTATAGGAAGCGACAAAGAGACAATCGATCAACGACTGATTGTACCTGAGCTACAAAGCATCAAACTTGTGTGTCTTGCAGATGCATTGCTAGTACTTTTATTCATTTTTTCATATATTCATCAGCAGTCACTTTCTAGCCCTGTTTTTTTTTTTTAAGCTAGCAGACTCTGGGTTATGCATGACCAGGGGTTATTATTATGTATTGAGAGCCTGGGACTTGGGAAGGCCTGTCCTGAGAACATGAGACTGAGGATCATGTTGGGCCTGGGATGAAAAAGGATGTCAGAGTAAGTACTAACCCAGGTGGAAGATGAGTTGGGGATCACTTGACGGGGACAGGGGAAATAACAGCTGAACAGCTGATTCATATACAGTAGTAGGAGATGGCAAGCAATGAGAAGAATGTAAATAAAAGTGATGAACTGGCCTAGAGCAGAGGGAGCGCGAATGCCGGGGAGAGAACAGATGGGGCTGGAGAAATCATTAGCAGGTGAAGAAGAGGTCAGGATATAGACTGCTCCTGTTGTTCATAGTGTCACTCGAAAGGATCTCTCTCTCTCTCTCTCTCTCTCTCTCTCTCTCTCTCTCTCTTAATCATGTATTCGCTTCCATCAGCAAATCCTCGCTCACGTCTGCTGAGGGCGCGCTGTAGAAATCCCAGATGCCATCGGATTAATAATATCCACTTGTGCATGCAGTCAAACTGCTGAGCTGTTTCTGTATTACTAATTTAATTTCTTGACACACATTAATATCTTTTGTGTATGCGATATCATTCTTTAATGTCGCACATCATCCGGTACCCCTGCACAGTGGCACATTCGGTCAACTGCTGGTGGATTTTTCTTTCTTCCATGTTGTATGGATATAAGAAAATGACCAAGAGAATAGTTTTCCCTGTTCTGTTTCAAGCTGCACCTGTGCTTTTGAGTTCTGTCCTACATACAGGTAGAGTCTACATGGCTGTGTGGCTGGAAGCTTTAGGGGAAGCCTGCTAGCAGATCAGTTTCCAATTCCCCAGGCCCCTTTCTGCTAATCTCACCAACTGCGGACCTCAAATCCGAGACGACTGCCACTCGCCTCTCTGTTGCCTCTCCACTTATTATTCCGGGGTGACAAGGTCGCCCGTTTCACACCTCCACACACCCACTTGCGGCGTTTCCAGCAGGCTTGAATGGCTCATTAATGCCTTCGTAGGGTTATTGTGGTCTTCTCAGGATGCCTAACCCATTGAAATTCCTCTTGGGGCCTAGGTTTCAGAGACATCCTCTTGGGCACTGCGCCCTTGAGAAAAGCCCAGCGCCTGCTGTCCCTTCATCAAAGCCACCATGGCTCTTACAATTGAGCCCTGCTGGAAGGCTCTCAGTGGAGCCCAAGTACCTCAGTCGAGAGCTGCTTGCCTCTTTTTCAAGCAGGGAACACTCTATATTCCCTCTCTTGTGTCTGCTTGGCAAAGCATAGGTGCCTCCTTGATACTGGATCCTGTTTTTGATGTTTTTGGTCGTTTTATAGTGCATGGCAAGAATTAGGAAGCGAAACCCGTGGATGTCAGTGCTACTAGTGCTGCAGGATACAAGACCAGTCTTGAGAAGTCTTGGACATTGACGATATTGACTTGGACGTTCCCTAGACGTTTCCATTTTGTACTTGGACTTGTCTTTGGTTTAGGCTGTGGTCTTACTAAATATGGTCTTGGTCTTAATCAAGAGTTTGGAAAAAGAGAATAAAATATTTTCTTTTTGCACACACAAGTTTGATAAGAAATAATTGCTTCTTCAAGACAACTTATCTTGATCATTCTTGCCATGCATAAATCAAGCCAAGTAATTAAAGTAAAGAAATTGATAACGACTTGAACATTTGAACTTAATCTAGACTCGCTCTTGACCCTCTTAAGACTCAGGCTTGACTTGATCTCTGCCGCCCCTGGGTTTTGGACTTGACAGTGATGGTCATGATTACAGGCCTACATGCTACCACATTTAGTTCATTCTGCTTGAGTTTTGCCAAAGAAATAAAAAGTCGAATGTAGTTCCAGTCTCAGTCCGTCAAAAGAGACTTCTAAGACATAACACATTATTGTCATCGTTCAGGAAATCCTAAATAGAAATGAGTGATTAGTTAGTCTGTGGCACCTTTTAATTTACAGTTAAAACGGTTAAAAATAAATTGGAATATATAGTCTTGCAAAATGCTTTCCAAACCAAAACACTAAACCATTGCCAAATGCTTTGACAACTTTCCTATCAGGGGACATAATGGGCCTGTCTGGGCACTCTCCATGAGGGGCATGTGGAGTGCCAGCCACGTCCATTACACCAAGCCCAGTCTGGCCAGCGTGCTGTCCAGTTTAAGACGTGATTTCCTGGCTGCGTCTCTGCCTGAGGGGGACTAATGGCCTCTTGGCCCCCGGTTGCCTGTAGCCAGTTTCCAGTTTGCTGAATAGCTCTAATGGAGTGGAATGAGCCATTCTGTGGGCTTCTGGCTGGGGTATATTACAGAATATCACAGAGAACTTCCCATTTTCTTCCCCTCAGCCAGGTGTTTCCCAGTGCTTCCTGTTCATTCAGAGTCCTAGCCAAAGGAAACAATCATATTGGAACTGTGTTCAGGGTGGTGTTCAGTTTCTGGCGGTAATCTAAGGGTGCACTCTTTTACCCCAGAGTCCTTTTCTATGCTTTTGTCATTGTCTTACAGACACATGGTGTTTGATGTCCAGGTAAGCATTAGAACAAGACATTGCAAACTCTACTTGTGCCTTGGGTCCAAATGAAGAGCCCTCTAGTGTAGCACAAAGACACTGCATTTGAATTCATCAAGTATACAAGTTTTTGAATGTATAATTATATCCGCTCATTAATATTACAAAATAACAAATGAAAAGAAGCGCCCAGATAAAGCCCAGTAGAGTAGTTAATGAATACTCTGTGGTTTCCATTGAGCTCATTTTTTAGGGTATAAATCTTAAAAATGAAAAAAAAAAAAAATCCAGAGTGTACATTCAGACAACGTGCTGTGCAAAAGTCTTGAGCCACCACTTATTTCTTCAGATTTTGCTTCCAAAGAGCCAGACATTCTTGTATTATGTAAGATAGTCTTAAGGAATAGTTCTCCAGGCTTCCTTGAAGAACTTTATGGTTTTAATTTTTTTGACCCATAAATCACTCAAGCATTAAAAAACTCATCTAACTTAAGACATGAACCAGTGAGATGATGATCAGGCTGGTGATTAGCATACTGGTGATGCTGGATGCTGAGAGTTTGGAACAGACAAGAAGGGAAATGAGGTTGCTGCTGAGGTTTAAGCAACCAATTTTTAAAGCGTAACTTTAGGCAGCCTGTTGTCTGCATAATTTAATTTGATGGGGAGAAATGAGGGGTAGCTAAAGACGTTTGATACTGTATATTGAAAAAGGTGGATTATGGACTGGATAACATCCTTACAATGATATAAAGCTGCTGTATCTAAGACTTTAAGTGTGCTGTGAGCTGTTAGACCGTATGCTATACTGTATGGCTTGCGATATCTTGTGGATTTTGCCTATTATACGCTCGCTCTAAAAATGTTCACTATTAAATAGTTCACTATTTGTCCACAGCATGGGACAAGTGGGATGGACTTTCCACCAAATTTTGTTTAAGGCTTTGTGATTATGATAAAAATCTAAATCTATATAAGCTGCTACCGAACCTGCAGACACTGTTTTACCTTTATAGTGTACGAGTAGTACTAATGATCGTAGTTTTACTATTAAGCTGTAGCTATTATTCATAGTTAATTATATTAAGATGGTTTTGTCGTTATGCTCTTTAAGCGTGTCAGAGTCTGACAGTCGGTTATAAACTGTTTCTATTTCTGCATGGTTCTATTTAGCTGTAATCGTAAGAACAGAGCGCTCCAAATTTATTATCTTTGTCAGGTTTTTCTCTCCCTTTCTCTTTTTAGCCTTACGCTGGGCCCCTCAGCTTTTAACCATATTCTCACATTGCTGCATTCCATTCTATTTATTGCTGTTTTTTTTTTGAAAAATCGTTATTATTCCAGATTGTGTGCTTGTCTATCTTTTAAAATGTTGCTGAAGTGTATAGCAAAGTGTCTACACTCATTTATGTGTCATTTCTAACATTGTTAGAAATAGAACACTCTTGTTGTTGTTGTTGTTGTTTAGATTACAGTGCAGGCTCTTTTCCTTACAGGATCTGCATCTGTTTAAAGCTTCCAATGTTCAAATATATATACAGAATTAGGTATTAATTGTGCATGGGCCTGAAACTTGCGACAGCTGGTCTCATCTAGAGGGCTGTTTATACCTGTCGATGAGCTGCTTCAGTTGAACATGAACTCTTTATTGGACATCTGACTCGGAAGTAAAATCTTCCCACTCGTCCATTTTTTCCAATAATACCTATTAAGTATATGGCAGGTTGTTATTAAAGTCCCAGTTTTGTACTATTTCTTTAACAAGTGAATGCAGTTCACAGAGCTCCACACAAAGTGTCTGTGTGTTAATGCTCGAGCTGAAATACCTCTAAGATTACACATTTTGTCATACTAATACGTAATATTTGTCTGTTTCAGTAAATGAGCTACTGCTGAGCGACACCCCCCAACAGAGAACAGCAGACATGGGCGGGGCTAAGCACTGACCCAGGGGAGGGTTTCCCTTATGAGGTCACATTAGGAGGAAAAACAATTTGGCAAGTTTAAGGCCCAGCCAATGCAAACATGGAAAAAGAACAAAAAATATTTTTTCCCTCATTTTGTATTTTTTTTGTACAAAGCACTCTAAAGGCACACCTTTAGTGCTTTCTGGTGAATAATAGGTTTCCTTTAAATTAAGTTGAATAATTGTTGAATAATTATCCTTTACCACATAAACAAGTTACTTAAGCTACGACTTCTGCACCCTCTCCTCCATACCCCGAGCCCCCACACAGGTACACATGCCCAAGTCCGTGCCATGGGTGTAAATAAAGCACTATTTATTCTTGTTTTTTATTGTTTCTGTCAGAGAATGCCCGTATTTAGAACAGGAAGCCATTAAAGTTTCCACTGAGAAGGAGAAAGGATCGGGGGGAAAGGCAGCGTGAGGAAGAGACCGACAGAAAGCATTAAGCGACACACCATGGCTTTGGGGCCAAACGAGGAGAAAAAGAGAAATATTTGCAGTCCTGTCACTAAGCAGGCTTTTGGGCCAGTCCTCAGCCTACTCACATAAAGAGCATTTATTTATTTATTAGTTAGTTAGTTTGTTTGTTTGTTTTTAAAATTGTATTGGGGGAGAAAAACACATAAAACCATTGTTTTGGATTCATGTTATCGTATTTGTCCAGCGCTGGCTCAAATATAATATGTTCTTAATCTGTTTGGGTTTTTTTCCCCCTTTAAAACAGATTTGTCAGAGGGAACCTTTGTCCAGCCCTACATGTGGAACCCTGTTTTTCCGTCCGTAATGTCTACCAAACGTCCCTGTCCTGTTTTTTCTCATTGCGCTGTCTGTTTGTCTCCCCCTCTCTGTACACTTGTGTAAATCTTGAGGAATGTCAAGGCAGGTGGGAACAAGTGCATCTGAAAAGACGCATGTCTCTCTCTCTCTCTCTCTCTCTCTATATATATATATATATACACATATACACATGTATAAAAAACTGGTCCCTGCAATTCAGTGTTCAAGTTCTTATGATGCATGAAACGTGTAGTGAAATGATGAAACATTTTTCTCCTCATGGGAGAGGGACATGTGATGATACTTAAGCTGTCCCCCCCCCCCCCCCCCTTTATTTCGTCACTCCTATTTGTTTAAACTGAACGATGTGGCACACTGTGTCGTGATGTTTGACTCTGATGCACATTGCACAGCACTCTTTGGTTGTATACTGTGGCACAAAGTTATAGAAAGAGAAACAATTTATAGTGACGCTCTTCATCCACACGAGGATGGTTCCTGCTCTGAATTGTTCTGCTCCCGTGTTGTTGAAATATTCTGCAGATCTGTCGCAACCGTAACCAGTTCCATGTAGCGCCTGAAAGTGATTGAATGAACAATATCTGACGCCTTGGGCTACAAGCTTTCACCAGGCCATAATTTAATGCCACTGGTAGCCGTTATCTCTCTTCTGCGAGTCAAAAAATCTATAATAAAAGACATCTGATGGTGGACCAGGTAGTGTTTCATGAAGAAGGCAGCTAAGTGTAGCCTGCCAACTTTCATTATTAGTTCCCTTAGTACTTTTGGATGAACTTCCTAAAGGACCTGAACCGTTAAACCCATATGGAACGTGTAGATCCAGGAGATCTTATGTCAGCCTGCGGAGGCCTTTAAACTCCTCAGTCCGATGTGTGAAGAGCTCCGTCCCGAGCCAAACTCTCTCCCGAGCCACTCTGTCCTTTCTCCCCCGCCTCTGCAGCCGCCCCGTAAACCGCATGTCACCAGTAGAGCACACTAGATGAAAGCGATAGGAAGCAAGCGAGAGGCGGCGATTCGGTGGAATGAAAGAGCGACTCAGAGAGAAAAGATAAACAATTACCGCACGTTTTGTTTGGCAGGAGCTCACCTTTTTTTTTTTTTTTTTTTTTTTTTTTTAAAGATCCCCCGTGCCGCCATAGCTTTGAAGTAGAGTCATTTTCACCATGTAATCTGTTCCATTTGGGCTTTTTTCATGAATGCTTCACAGTATTCACTGGATGACTCTTACCTGCTTCAGTTGAGTTCACACTTCAGGGTGTGTTATGGTAGATCAGATTTGTGATGGCTGTGCATGTTGGGGCAGAGAACTAGTTGTCATTTAGATGATTTTCCTGACTGTACATGTAAGATTGAATGTTTTTAAGGTTCCCTTTAGATTCCCTGCCTTTGTGTTTGACACCTCTATTAAAGGTCATCTATTGTACTCCTTTTTATACAAGGTTGCATAAGACTCGGAGGTCTCCGAAATGTGTCTGTAAATTTTCCAGCCCAAATACAAATCAGATCATGCATTCTGGCATGCTTGAAATTCTTTCTCTTTCACTCGTTTTCCGGACACACTGTTTCATGTAGCTGTATATTAATTAGAATTAATTACTAGTTAATTAGAAAGCAGGGACCAGAAATGTCAGGCTTTTCCCCACCCTTATTTCTGACAAACAGAATAAGGGGAAGAATATACAGTGTGTAAGAGTGTTAATTCATGATGACATCATTAATATTTAGTGATGCAAACATTAAAACCAAAAAGCTGCAGAAGGTTATGTGAGCCTTTAATTATTTGTATCTGGTAATGAGTAACCCTTAAGATATAATATAGTCAAATATTTTTTCTTTTTTTTTTCTGACTCGGAAAGGAACATTCCGACTCATCGGAGCATTCGATCCATAAGTTATTGGCACAGGTCCCAAATGCCCTTTCTACCACAACCCACAAAAATCCTATATCTCCAGTTGCTCAGTATTTGATGTGGTCATAGCTTAAACTGCCTTCCCCAAGGGCCCAACACTGTCATCTCGGCCAGAAAACCAATGCAGCACAAGTTTCTGAAAAAAACAAAACAAAAAACCAGCAGTCCTGGCCACAATAGAAAGGTATCAGAACACTCACTGTTGTCACAGCACTTGTCTGTTATGGGCATCTCGATTTAGACCGAGCATCCATGGAATCATGGAATCCACTCAAGTCGGATCCATGGAGGACGAACCCCGCAACCCACAGCGCCCAAAACATCCTGGCACCAGATACCACAGCACACGGTGGAGGCCCAGTGGAGCAATCCCCAGGGAACCCCAGGGTACACAGGGAACTCTCACAATATTGGCCTTAATGTTTTGTCTTTTAATTTGATGTCTGATTTGGTGTACAGTATATACAGTCCATGCAACCACAATCACGGTCAGGACTGTTGACTTGCCGGTTGTCCAGAAGATGATGGTAGACACCCGCTACAATGGAAAACCACTTAACTTCTCACTAAAATCCCAAATCAGAGATCTTTTCACTGTTTTTATTCTGTTTATTGTTGCATATTTTTAACTAAATATATAATGTAACTCACATTCCATGGCTCTCAGTCACCGGATTTCTACTCAGTTTATTGTTAACTTTATGGTCATTGAACTGTGTTTTGGAAAACACTTCCACCAACGTTTGATGGAATATCGTAGCCAGCAATAACCTTTTTTTTCCGGCAATTTTTGTGTTTAAGATGTGCTGATAGTGTTTTTTATTCAGGATCTTACACATAGATATGCAATGGTATTTTCTTTTAATTTGTCACCTCTGTACATTGTCCGTGTTTTAGTATTTTGTCATTTACAAGACGCACTTTAAGTTGTGCACACCAAACTGGAAACCCGTATACTACAGTATGAGTTGGCAGTTTATTACGAGGGTTCGAGACGTTTTAGGAGTGGCGTGGAAGAAAATTGTCTCTGTGTTGTTTGGCATTGTGCTGATGAAGGGATCAGAACTTGTTAAGCAATGTGAATTTGTGAAGGCGTTTCGATTCAAAGTGTGACAAGCTGCGAAATAAAGAATTTCATTACACCACTTTATAGGACTTTGTTGATCGTATGAGGATGGTATGATGATGTGTTTTCAGAGCTCACATTAGCACTCGGGTTGGCTGCCAATGTTCATCCCATCATGACTACATGCACACACTTAGGCTGACAGCGCACCGTCTTGATGACAAGGCATTTGTCTTCACTGTATGCTTTCCAGAACATGACAGGGTTTCATTCCATTAGCAATTTGTCACTGCATTGAGACTTCTCTGGATATCTGGTGTAGGATCAAGCTGAACAAACTAAACCACGATTACGTCACAGTCTATCAAGATCCTACAGGATCCAGTCCGAAGTAAATGCAAGATGTTCTTCTGAAGGCTAAAAGACCAAACATGCTAAAATGGACAACCTAATAAAGAGGCCAACCAGTCAGTATGATAAAATGTTCCCTTGGTTGCGATGATTCATATTTTCCACTTTTATCAATGACCCATTCACATAGCTTTCTAATAATCTCCCAGTTTACCAAGCATGCTCTTTAAAAGGTTGTCACAGCCTGACATGGTAATGGTTTATGTGTTTAGATTGGGGCCCAGTCGGCGAGCATTCGCTCCAGCTCTCCCTTGAGGAGCGCTGACAGGGCCAAGGACCCGAGGGGTCAAAGTCCGGAGGTCAAACCGTCCAATCGAGCGCACCTTTGAACTAGAGAAGTGCGTCTGTGGTGTGTTGTGGGAGGTGTGAAGGTCACAGGGTTGGAAGCTGAAAGTTTAGACCCAGCGTCAGGATGAATGAATCCAGAGAGGTCCAGCAGAAAATCTGTGGTGTTTGCGTAGCCATTAACTCGCTTTGCGTTTATTTTTAGAGCCGTACTTGCATGTAGGTTGTTTGGGGGAGTTCGAACGCGTCACTCCGCCGAAATGGCACCATATGCAGTAACAAAGAAGGACTGTTTTAGCGTGACCGAACAAATTCCAGCACTCCCAAGCCGTCATTTTTCAAAATCATTGCGAATGTTTAGAAAAGTTGGTTTCTATGTTGGTCCTGTGTTTTCTTTTGCGTTCCCACACCGAGAACTCCACGGTAGGTCTCACTTTAAACTGCGTTTCAACTCGATGCACAGAGCGAGATTATTTTCTGTAATAGCACCATTTTTGGACAAGCATCTGACATATCGCGGGTAAAAAAACAGAATAGAGCAACAGTCTGGAGGAGGACGAGCCACTGTAAGCAGAGTCCGACGTAAGACCCTGGTGGTAAAGACGCTCTTTCTGGGTTCGAGCTGCCCCCCCAATAAATGGCCGGATCGATGGAGAGATAAAAACAGGACCGGGGATCCTGTGCCTGTAAAACGGTGCTCTGCTGAAACACAATCCTATAAAAATATTTTCCCATCATTAACTTGTCATCCGTGGAGCCCCTGACACGTAGCTGGGCCCGTCTGTGTGCCTGTGTGTGTGTGTGGAGCGGAGGAGCCCAGGGCTGCCAAGATGCTGTGTTTATTTGAAGTTTGTCCCTCTGTAATATGTTGACTGGTGTAAAAAAAAAAAAAAAAAATCTTGGCTGGTCCCTAGTGTTTAAAAAATGGCGGTTGGGGCAAATGTCTCGAATTCAGACACGACTAAAGTCACCGCCTGGACGCTGTGTGTCAGATGACTAGAAAGGAGGGTGTATTTTTACAGTGCAAAGTGTTTACACTTGTCTTTCACACACAGACTCTCCTCTCTGCGTGTGGAACAGCCTGTCCAATTGCTGTGCACGTGTGCTTATGTGTGTGTCACTCAGCAGTACAGCACAGACTCATGCATACACATGCGCTAATCTTAGGCTTGCAGTATGGTGCGTGTGTGTGTGTATGATAGACAGAGCGTGCATGCTTGCTGAAAGAAAAGATTTTTGTAAACTGGTCAGTGTCTAGCCGTGATTCAGCTCAAAGCTGATTGTTGTGTAGTAGTTAAACTCGATCCTGATTCAGTCGCCCTCTTCCTGTCGACGCTGCGGTATTTACTCCAGTCCCAACAAAGGACTTTAACCCAACAGACAAAAGAAACAAACTCTGTTGCTATGTTAGCAAGAGTGTTTGTGCTTTTGTCAGTGTGTTAATGCAAGGGTGAGAGCACTCACAGGCAAGTGTACGCATGTGTGTCTGCTTTTGTGCGGTGGTATTTTTCTTTCTTTCTTTTTTTTTTTTTTTGGAAGTTCTTATATGTTGCTCTGAACGTGTTGGTCTTCTTTACGGGAGGGATAGGCCTAGCTATTGTTCTGGAATGTACAGACAATGGGACGACTTGGTAAAGGTTTTGATGGGTTGCTATTCTACACAAGCGTGCACAAGTCTTACCGACTGACATCTACCTGATTAGTTATTAAGCGTGGTAGTATTGACCTTTTTTTATTAATTTTTTTCTAGCATATTCATTGATGTCTGGTCAGGTAGGAGGGATATCGCTCATCATTAACACACCTACTATCATTCACTTACATCTGAAAGGGAATTCTGCTTACTTTTTACTCGCTCACATGTTTTGTCTAGGAGATGATTGAAAGGTAAAATAGTGCACGTGGAGGAAATCGAGCCCAGATGTGCACGGAGCTGTGGGGAGAAGCGAAATGGAAATGCCAGCAGCTTCCCTTCATGAGATGTGGACACCAACCCCTCTGAACTCGCAGTGATGTTTTATGATCTCCTTGAAACGAAGCTCTAGGATCCACACTGGTTCTGCTGCATCCATATTATAAACTAGATGTAACAAATCATAGTTTTAATGCTTACTTCAAAAGGTCTTTTGAGATCTGCTGATTAATTGAAGTTTGGATTCAGACCCCGAGAGTGTTCACACAAGGCAGGATTGCTTCATATCGTGCCCGTGTACGTTTGCTGCCCCTCATCTTCACCGCTGGCCAGCGTTCAGATTAGTGATATTGCTCAATACCCACGTACACTCTCCAAGGTTGACCTGGTATATGCTTAATATTATCGATTTTTGACAGAAATGTCAATTGAGTGTTCAATTTACACAAATGTACCAGATTTTAGGGTTTTATTGTACTTGACGAGTCCATGATGAGCATCTAGCATGAAAGCATTCAAGTCTTTTCAGGAGGGAAAAAAAAAAAGATGATAATCGGTTTGTATAAAATGTGACATTTAAACAATCAACATAAATTACACAGCATTTCAATGTTTAGTGAATGACGTTGACTTTAAATCCTTTATTGAAGAAGTTGAGAGAAATCAAAAATGGCAATACCCAACAATCAAAACAAATCGCCAGTCTACCCATGATGCACAGCTCTACGCATAACATCACAAAGGGAAAGTTCGCACAGACATTCTGCTGCTTATGTATAATTAGACAGCAGACAGAACTTTTTATTTTTATATGCATTATTGTGCCCTGAGTTGCAGACTGTGCTGGATTGTGTGTGTGATGGAGAGAACTGGCTGGTGGGTGGGAATTGGCAGGAGAAAATGGAGGAGGGAAAATGGTAACCTGAAGCGGCGATATGAATATAAACATAATTTATTGAAATGATTTGGTCATGAAGTACAAACTGTTTAATTAATCAGCAGAGTTAATTAAGTTTGATTAGTTATATCTGGTTTCTAATATGAATGCACCAGAGTGGAACCAGAGTTAAGCAGTGCAGAGCAGCTTGTAGTCACCAGCAAGGATTTT
>JAAGKR010013385.1:2500-5000 GCA_011419295.1 Clarias macrocephalus
CGCTCTGCTGTGTCACACACTCGCCCCGTCCCGAGACTAAAACCTGAAGTGATTTCTTTACAAATAAATCACCCAATTCATCCAAAAAGCGGCGGTTTTATTTTCACCGCTATGCGTACGTTGTGCACGGCGGTCTAGATCACACACATCCAGTTTAGCGTTTTTTAAAACAAAACTCGTGTCGGTTATCAATCACCTGGAACATCTACACTTAATTACCCTATTGGTTGCGCTAGGAGCAATGAACCGTAAACAAGCACGCGCACACTAACGCCTACGTCATCGCATCCGCGACTCGTGATGAGCGTTAAAAATAAACGTCCTGGTTTGTTCCTGTGTGATGGCGAGATGCCACTGGAGTTTTCTTTCCTAGTGCTTCACTGTGTGTGTGTGTGTGTGTGTGTGTGTGTGTGTGTGTGTGTGTGTGTGTGTGTGTGTGTGTGTGAGAGAGAGAGAGAGAGATTTTTATTAGGTGACACATCACATTTGAAAGTGTGTTGAGGAGCTGTAGTTAAAGTGTGTGTGTGTGTGTGTGTGTGTGTGTGTGTGTGTGTGTGAGAGAGGCACAGCAGCATGCCCCTCACCATGCTGCTGTGTGATTGACCCCAGCTTCACCTGACCCTCGAGCTCCCCCCTGATCCGTTTCAGTGCTCTGGCACTGGTTCAGTGTTCCCCTGTTCCCTCTGTGACAGCGCTGCTTCACTAAACAGACAGACAGATGGAGGATTTTGGCCAAAACACAGATTCCCACGTTTAAGCGTGTCTGCAGCTCGGTGACCGTACACACAGTTCCGGTTCGCGCCGGTCATTGCGAGGGTGTTTCCTTTCTACATTTGTACATTTGAGATTTTGTGGCGTCAGAACGACCCGATCGCTAATTAACGGCGTCAGATAAAGATCATTATTTCTCAAATCTTATTAATGTGCCTAGGTTTTTTCTTTTTTTTTTTTTTTTAAACGATTTATTTATTTTCCTATTAAGTTTTGCAGAAGGAGGAAAAAATTATGAATTTTAATATACCTGAAGCAGCAATTAAGGGGGTTAAGCACTTTTTTGTTTGTTTGTTGTTTTATTTTATTTAAATTTTTTTGGTCATCAGCATGTTCCCACACAGAGAGGGAGAGAGAGAGAGAGAGATCTGTGAAGAAGCAATTATAGCTTTGTTTATTAGCGTCACGTCACATCGTTAAACATTTGTTTCAAGTCTGGTGTCAATAAATAAAATCATGATAAGTGTTCTTGAGAAACGGCCTCACTTCCACATCAGGTTTATTATAAATGAACCATCAGGTGTGTGTGTGTTTAAAACAGGCAAGGTTTGTTCTAGCTGGTCTTATGAAACTATAATAAAAATCGGACAACACTTGACAAGTCCTTCAGCACTGTGATAAATGACATTATGTGTGTATGAAGTGTTCTTTAGACTTAGAAACATTCCTACTGTAAGTGGGATTAATGTAACAAATTTTTATAAGAAGAAGGAGAGAACATGCAATATCCCGTCCTCCAGCTGTTTTGTTTGTTTGTTTCTTTTTTGGAGAAAACTGATACATATTAACCCTGCTAAACAACATTAATAATGAACGATAATGGACATGACGTACAGCGCAGAGCCGTAGCTGAGAGAAGTGTGTGTGTGTAGCAGTGCAGTGTAGAGTGTGTTATTCTCAGTACAATACTGTTCAAAGGTATATATTAAAGAAATGCTGTAAAATAAGAATGCTCTGTGTGTGTGTGTGTGTGTGTGTGTGTGTGTGTGTGTGTGTTTATTTCTAGCAATTTGCAAAATTAAAAGTGAGCAAAGAGAAGAAAAATCTCAATCAAATCAATATCGGGTGCGAGTAGACTTTGCCCTTTGGCTTTAAACCTGCATGAATTCCTCCACTCACACAGCGTCAGGGATTTTGTAGGATGAGGTTCAGGTGTGTGATTAAGCCATTACACCACGCAGGTGCTAATGACCATCAGTCTCATATGTAGGGTGAAACACAATCATTACCTGAAACAGAAACAGCTGTGTAGGAGGCTTAAAGCTGGGTAAGGAACAGACAGACTCTGCTACTACGGTCAGGTTTGATGTCACAGTTCACACACCGTGGCAAGACAGAGCACAGCGTCAAGACACAGTGTAGTTACACTGCATCGCCAAGGGCTCTCACAGACAACGAGTTCAGAGCAGACTGGAGCGTCAGACTGGAGCGCTGCTCAACATATTCTGAACGTCGATGTTGAGGAGCGTAGACTCTGCAGTCGCCCCAGGAAAATGAATGCAGCAGATACATCAGGTACTACACCCATCTACTGTCCGCAGAAATCTGCCGAAAAGTGACCTTCATGGAAGAATTGTGGCGTAAAAGCCAAACCTCCAGCGTGGAAACAAGGATAAGTGACTCAACTAGGCATGAAAACACAGGAACTGAGGGCAGCAGGTCGTCTGGACCTATGAAACGAAATATTGAAGTGAAGTATTTGGCTGTAGGAGGAGTCAAGGTGTTTGCT
>JAAGKR010013385.1:10000-14109 GCA_011419295.1 Clarias macrocephalus
TCACCTGCTGCCGCCGCGCTTTATTTATGAGCCACTGGGGCAAACTGTCGAGTTTCTCCTGCGCCCGTGACACGCCATTACTGCTGATCTACTGCCTCACGTGTGTGTGTGTGCGCGTGTTGTTCCTTTAATAGGGTGATAATGATTGATTTGACTTCATAGAGAGAATGTCCTGCGTATTTAAGACGTTTATTCAAATAGTGTCAGATTTAAAACGTTTATTTTCACAAACCTGATTTCCTCTGTGACTCTGGTCTTATTTAATTAAATTTTGAGTTCCCTGTAAAAAAAATGTTAGCACTTTGAATCAGGAAAAAATATGGGAAGTCTGTCCCCAGTCGCCTCATGTGAGGAGGAAGAGGAGGAGGAAGGCAGAGGGGAAGTGAAGGTGAAGCTCTGCCATGAGGAGACGAGCGGAGCGCGCTGAGGGATGATCGGACAGCGGGCCATTCAGGGGGAACTGATTTGGGGTAATAACCGAAAAAAAGCAGGACGAAGGAAAATAAACGTAGCTGGAAAATCACTGTGCGGTGAGAGAGTGCGGCTTCTGAGCTCAGGGTCAAAGGTCACCACTGTCAGGATGCTGGAATCTTTAATGGGATTTAAAGCTGCTGAAGTGAAGGTTAGACTCTATACCTGCTGCAGGAGGTGTGTGTGTGTGTGTGTGTGTGTGTGTGTGTGTGTGTGTGAGAGTGAGAGAGAGAGAATTGTGGAATTACTCATTGGCTCTTATTTATATCTCAGCCTGAGGTTGTTTCAGGTATGTGATAAACTAACTTAAAAACTATAGAACAGAATTTCACTCAAAAACACGACTTCTGATGAATTTTACTGCGGCTATTAAACGTAAATAAATATTAAAATGTTACTTATTTACCAAAATCTAAAAGCAAAGTAACAGCAATAAAATATAAGGGGTGCTTAAATTTAAAGACATCAGTGTAGTCGAAATATTAAATCAACTCAGATTAAATATATTTTTATCCTGACGCTGAACATCGGCGCGTCTGATTGGTCGACACAATCAACACGTAGCCAGTTATTGAACAGCTAACAACAAAAACAGTCCAGTCACATAGATCACCTTTAAGCTTTTTAGCGTAGACCCCTAGGAGGCGCTGTGTACCACTGTATCTACTCGTTTATTTAAATCTGGAGCTTCAGCTTTAACTCTCAGTGTCTCTGTGTGACTCAGGAGGCTGTAATTATCCTCACCGTAATAACACAAAGAGTAAGTCTTAAAAACACTCGGGGGATTTGTTTGCCGTCTCCGAATGAACACACAGCAGCGTTCGAACCCGTGACTCAGGACTTACAGCGCCTGGGGGGTGTGATCCAAAATACAGTGTACCAACCTGCACTCTTATTATTATTATTATTTTTCAATCATTTTCAGGCCGTTTTATTCAGTGTCACACATTTACACATTTGCAAAAGATATTAAAGAAGTTCCTGGGAGGCCGGCGTTTCAGACGTAAATCAGACAAGACAGTCCGATCCAGGCTCCGCTGTACTGAGAGAACTTTCTACCCTGATGGTGTCCAAGCACTAGTCACACACTGGGATAAGTGCATTAGTGTATCAGGGGATTATATAGAGACATAAAGGGAGTTTTTACTCTCAGCACTGTGTTCTGTCATTCTGTACAATCAAAAGTCCCTCTTTCACTCGAACGCCCCTTATATCTCTGTAAGATCTCATCTTGTGTAAATGATCTTTTAGCCTAATTTCTTCTGCTCCACGTTCCAGTTAAAAGTTTCCACGCTCTTTGGGTGTAAACTCTCTTCTCACAGCACGTTCACACCGCCTGAATCATCGCTTATCAAGCTGTTCAACAGTCTGTAAATCCGAGACGCCGTCTGTCTGACGTTCCTGCAGAACTTCTGTTAAATCGACAGTGCGGTTTTCATGAGATTGAACTCGGTCTAGATACATTGCAGTTCTTCAGGTGTAGATGTTTTCAAAAAGGGTGTTTTAACTTTTAAACAGGATAATTGAACCAAATCTCCACAGGATGTTAAATCGTCCAACAGTTCAGGTCAATTTTATTTGTATAGCGCTTTTAACAATTGTCATTGTCGCAAAGCAGCTTTACACAACCAAAAGAAATATGGACGTTTGTACGAAACGTGAATGTGTATGAATCAGAATGATACGATTAAGATTGTGTGTGTGTGTGAGCGCGCTTCTAGACTGCTGCTGCTTCCAGTATACCACTCCTTCCGCAATCCCAACAGTATTGAAGAAGTCAATCTGAAACTCGGGTTCACCTCAGAGCTTTGTTCCAGTCCTCAGTGGTCAGTTTAATAGAGAGCGGTGTTGTGTAGGATCCGGTACGCCTCACTCTCTCGTCTCTTACTAAAGAAACTCTTCAGCCGTGTCATCATGATCCTTAAAGGCAGGTGGTGGTGTAATCATCTTACTGTGGCTACACAGCTGAGTTCTGGGGCTATTATTATTATTATTATTATTATTATTATACTCATATTTCCCCACAGGCTGAGTTTAATCCTCTCCCATTATCTAAATTTGTTCTGATGTGATTTATTTTGTCACAGTGGCTCAGAGTCAGTGAGGGCATCTCTCTTCTAAATCCTGACATGATCTAATTTTCGGGTACTTCATGCCCTTAGGAGTCCACTCCAATTTACATCTTTACACCACGTGTGAGTAACGTAGCCTGCACGGTCACGCAGCCTCTGACTGAGAATCAGTAGTGAGATGCGGGTGTCAGAGGAACAGTTGATGTTCTGTACCCTCATCCTCGTGCCCTGTGACATCAGCACACGCTTGTAGAATTATGAAGGCTGTACCAAAAGAAATGCAAAAGTTGCTGTAATTGTTTTATTAACAGACGCAGGTGGTAGAGTAACTCTTCCTCTATACGACGGTATGACTCTGCACGGTCTCCATCACAAGCCGTGCGTTCTCACCATCCCCGAACCCGAATCTCTACTCCTCTGTGTTACAGCTGGTCTCCCACTGTGTGGTTTGTCTTCAGTGCTGGTTTCCAGTTCTTTAAACTTTTTCATCCGTCTGTGCACATCGCTCTCGCCGGTGGAGTCGTCTCTGTACTCTCTCTGCAGCGCAGCGGGAGATCATCATCTGCCACAAAGTGGATTTTTTATAAAGAATTCGAGAGATAAAAAGTTATGTTCACTTTTGCATTACTTTCGGTACAGCCCTTGTATTACACAATGTTAAATATTTTTATCGTCTCATAAGTGAGTTAAACTAACTTCCACTTCTGTTTTGTACTTTTCACTTCTTAGTTCTGTTTATTTTTCAGGCTTCTGATTGGCCAGCACGGCTTCAGGGTCACGGTTAGGGTTATATCGCCCCCTGCTGGTTAGGTGTGTTTAGACTTTCAAGTGTTTTTGTGTTTTCTTGTGAACGAAGAATTTAGTTTTTTTATAACAAATAAGGAACTTTTTTTTAAATACTTGCAGGTGTGTGAGACGCTCAGCCTCACTTGTGTTTCTGCTCCAGCTTCATGACTAATCCCTCGTTTCTCCCTCACCGTGGATCACTCATCAGCCAGCAGCGTGTTTTATTCATCATCGCTCCTTCTGCACTTCACTAAGCACTCACGCTACAGGCGGGTTTAACTCTAGAATTAATATTTAAGTAATTTTTAAGTAGAAAACACTGCTTTCCACTTGAGTGTTGGTATTTGGTTTATATTTAACACTCTTCTTTTGTTGTGTTTTTAACAGTTTTTTAGTTCCTTCTGTGATGTGCGTCCCACACCCAACTCCCCTGTGACGTGTGTTCCCCCTGTGACGTGTGTGACGTGTGTTCCCCCTGTGACGTGTGTTCCCCCTGTGACGTGTGTGACGTGTGTTCCCCCTGTGACGTGTGTGTTCCCCCTGTGACGTGTGTGTTCCCCCTGTGACGTGTGTGTTCCCCCTGTGACGTGTGTGTTCCCCCTGTGACGTGTGTGTTCCCCCTGTGACGTGTGTGTTCCCCCTGTGACGTGTCTTCCTCCCTGTGACGCGTGTGCCGTCTGTTCCCCCTGCGACGCGTGTGACGTCTGTTCCCCCTGCGACGCGTGTGACGTCTGTTCCCCCTGCGACGCGTGTGACGTCTGTTCCCCCTGCGACGCGTGT
>JAAGKR010013387.1:0-14104 GCA_011419295.1 Clarias macrocephalus
TATATATATATATATATATATATACACACACACACACCCACCTACAGTACACACACACCTACAGTACACACACACACACACCTACAGTACACACACACCCACCTACAGTACACACACACACCTCTACATAAAAGCCCAGTGAGTTCCCAAAGCAGTTGATACGTGTATGAGTGCGTGTGACTGAGTGAGTGATACCGAGCACGAGTTCAGACAGGTCACACAAACACCTTATTAAACATCTACACTACTCACTGACGAACACCCCTTAACGCGCCCTGCGTTCTCGGCATAGCAGTCGCGCCGGCATGGTAGTGTATGTGTGTGTGTGTTTACACACAGACTCTCATATGAGACGCTTATACTAGTGTATCAGGAGCAGCAGCAGTGTTACTGGAGCTCATAAGCACCTCAGTGATGGTGCCGAGTTCCTGCTGACAAAAACTCTTCGGAAACCTTCAGCAGTTAGGAGTGCTTTGATGAGAAACCACTGAGTCTGCGTGTGTGTGTGTGTGTGTGTGTGTGTGTATACCTGCAATAGAGAATGTGGGAGGAAAAAATAAATAAATAAAAATAAATAAATCCAGAGTGTGAATGAGGGGTGTGTGTGTGTGTGTGTGTGTATGTGTGTGTGTGTGTGTGTGTGTGTGTGTGTGTTGCAGCAGCAGAAATTTGGCAAACTGCCAACAGACATCAAAATTTGGTTTTTCAGAGCAACAAGAAGATTTCGCCAAAATGCTGTACAAGTGTTTTAATTGATATTCTAAGCCAGAATTATATGCTAGTGTAAAAGGTTAGCTAAGTAATTATCAAAACAAGCGTTTTTCCCTACTTCAATTTGATTAGAATATTTGAATACTAATCATAAAACAAATGGGACAAAAAAGGTAAACTACAGAACAAACATCACTATATTCGTACCTTATATATACACTTGTGCTGGTCACTGAGAACCCCTTCGTTTCCTTCCTCTTCTACGTGACCCTCTTTTTTCTTCTCGTGACCAAAGAGTCGACGGCGCCCAGGGTTACGGGGCGTCTCCGGCTCCTTGCCTGGTCCGTGGAGTCCGTTCTTGGGCTCGTAGCGGGGCAGCGCCAGGGCATGACCGTTCCCGCTCTCCGAGTGACCCTCCAGGGGCCCCCGGCGACGCTCCAGTGTGTCCTTCTCGCCGAGCACCTCGTGCTCCAGACGGCGATGCTCGTGAGGAGAGAGCTGGTCATAAGAGAGCAGGAACTGCAGGTAGGCCTCCTGGAGCTTAGCCAGCCGTTCCTGAGCCGACCTCGGGATCCGGAGCAGATCCGCCAAACGGCTCCACTTCTTCAGGTCCATCACGCGCTGCATGCCACCCATGTCGCTGACCAGCTCGGAGAATCGCGCCAGGTCCACCTCACAGCCCCCTGAGAAAGGAAAGACAGATTTGTGCAGGGGTTTTTAAAGTGTGACCAAGTCGATTGGTGGTTTAAACCCTTGAGTTCACAACTCTAGTCACTAGGGATGGGAATCACTAGTCACCTCCATGATACGATATTATCACAATACCTACAGTAGGTGATGATTTGACTAAAATAAGTGCGATTCTATAAGTATCACGATTTTATAAATATCCCAATTCGATATTGTATTTTCCCTCCGATTTAAAAAAAACGTTAAAAACTTTTTAAAGTTGTTTAATAAATTAGCAAATAATTCACTCCTACCACACGGGTTTACACATTGCGTAAATAGATCAGAGTGCGCCACCTGTAGGACCATAAAGAAACTGCAACGTGAAACCCGATGACGTGATCTTCTAATAAAAATAATAAATGATAGCCGAGTCCAACCTCCTTGCACTTCTACTACTAATGAACCCCTGACTAAAAAAGCCTACAAGACAATTATCCCCCCTTGAAGATTAATGAAGCTCCTGCTGCAAAACATCCTTGTGATTAAAAGTGGTCACCTTGACTCAGTGCTGTTAGACGTTTGCTTTTTCATCGGCAACAAATATCATTCCCTCCGACAAACCATTACAAGGAATAGCACAATAACCCAGCAGGAGCCTAAAGAACGCAGAACTTGGCAGCAATTTT
This sequence comes from Clarias macrocephalus, assembly GCA_011419295.1. Classification (NCBI taxonomy): domain Eukaryota; kingdom Metazoa; phylum Chordata; class Actinopteri; order Siluriformes; family Clariidae; genus Clarias; species Clarias macrocephalus. The sequence continues at coordinate 2,070 of JAAGKR010013387.1, forward strand.
ATACTGCATTTTACAACACTTAACTTCTTGCATATCATATGTAAGAACAGCAATGCCTTGTTTTTTTTTTTTTTTGCTTTTTTTTTTTTTGAAGGTCTCTAATATCAGTGCTGTGTAAAAGTCAAAAGGTAAAGCTGGAACTAATTTTTCTTCCCAGCTGGCATTCGTGTAAACAGAACAGAAATTCAACCCAGAGTTCTGCAAATATAATAAACCGGCATGCCAACTTTATTTAAGGTCTTCAAACATAACTTGAAAAATGCAATATTCAACAGGAGCGTGAGTACAGGTCACCGACCTATGGTTCAGTTCTCCACCTGGAACGCCTCCAACACTGCAGCTGCATTTGTAGTGCCTCAGTAAACACCACCTACTAACCATATAACCTGCTAGACCTTGACAACACACACAGTAGTTGGTTAACGAAAGTCCAGGGGCAGCTTTCTGGAACCTACAAGCGCTCAGCTATGCCACGGGCAAATCCAAAAAGACAGGCAATTTAAGTGAGTTACTGTCTCCTAACAAGAGCTGACAGCAGCATTGTATCTTAACATGTGCTGTTACCGGGGTAAAGTCATGTGACTAGCCTGTGATGTTCCTACTGTGGTGTACCAGTAATGTAATAAAGAGGGGCAACACTGTTTTTAATAAAAATATGTCAATATTAATCCCTTTGTCTGTTCCTCTTTATCTGGGTTATTCTGATCTGATTTGAGAGTTTGGAACAGAATTTGTGCGAACTCACCGATGAGTGGCGGCTCCTCCATGCTGATGCCCTGAGATTTGAGGTGTTTCTTGATACAGGCGAGTTTCTGGACGTTCGGGCCCCAGCGGCGACCGAGCTTGTGCACCCGCTGCACCTGAGTGACGAAGCGCATCTCGTCGTTCAGCTTGCATTCGGGACGCCAGTCAGGAGGCGGGATTACTCGGCATAGTCCGCTCGTTTCTGCGCATTCTCGCACTGAGTCCAGGTACACCAGCGGGTCCTGAAACTCACGCGAGTTGGGCCTCAATATGGGAACCTCAGGCAGCACTGCCAGGCCTGCCCGGCTTCTCTCTCGCTCCTTTTCCCTCTCCTTTTCCCTCTCGCGCTCCCGCTCCAACCGCTGAGGTGTGGTCTGAGGCTCTGACCCTCTCAAGGGCCTTCTGTTTGAGGTAGTGTTAGCATTAGAGTTAGCGTGCCAGCTCTTTGTCCTTTGCTGCGCTCTGTGGATGAACATCAGCCTCCCGGCTGAAGCACGCTTGGGCCGTTGCCTTGCCGGTTCCGGGTTGGCTGGGCTCTGGTGGGCAGAGCCTGGGGCAGCTGGTGAGGCTGGAGCAGGGGTGGGGCCTGTTTTTGGTGTGGGTGAGGCAGCAGTTTCTGTGATGTTGTGCCCATTAGCAAGGGCGGTTGTAGCCTTGTCTTGGTTTAGCACCTTCTTACTGCGCGTCTCCACTACAGGAAGTGACGCCAGTTTAGGCTTTTTAGCCTCCGAGAGCAAGACCTTGGACTTGGGCTCTGTAACCTCTGACCCTGCATCCATCCTGCGTTTGGAATTGCGCAGACCTTGCCGCCCCTGGCGGGCTTCGTCCTCCGACTCATCGTCCTTGGAGCTATGGAGTCCATTGATCCTCCCGTTGAAGTGAACAGTAGCGCCCCCGCTGGCTGCGCCATGCAGCCCGTTTGATAACAGCACCTGTTTGCGGGTTTTTGCATTGCCACTTGGGGCTTTCCCTGAGTGAGGGGGCTGGGCACCGTGCCCATTGCTGGCTGGATGCTGATTACCGCCAGCAGCAGCAGCAGCAGAATGTTTGCTGTGGTTCAGTTTGGCTTTTTTTACCAGTTCTCCTTTCGCTTTGGTGTAGGTGACGTGGCCCTTGGTCACGGTGACCGTGTACTTCACAGTTCTGGAGGGTAGGCGGCAGTCTTTCGACTTTTTGGCAGTGGCCACGGTCCCGGGATGTGGCTGCGAAAAGCCATTCACTTTAGAGACCTGAACGAGGAAAAAGGAAAAATGAATCGGTCAACAATATTCGATGTATAATTTTGATCATGATCTATCCAATTATAAGAATAGAACTATTGGGCATAAGCAAGGAATAAATGTACTTTAATATAATATGTATATAATGTATAAATATACACAGCAGGGGTACAACGCAATGCTTCTCCCTATGGTCTTTGTTCGTACATGCACAATAGAGAGCCATCCGACTATCAAGTCACTATTGAGGTAATTTTTAGTAGGACTCGGGTTAATTTCTATGTAAAATCTTTCAGGCACGATGATGACGATGATGCTTCTTTTCCATTTGCGGCTCCATCAGCGGCCCTCAGTCAGCTATCTCAATCTGTATTATGTACATCTCGATAACAAAACCAAAACCCCAGACAGAGCAAGACATAATTAAAACAGGAAAAATGAGAACAGACAGAAACAGAGAGGAACTAATGGTGAGGAAAACTCCCGGTGCCAACTACTGGTGGTAAAATGACTCCCGGAATATAGTTTATAGCTAAAGCACATTATAATCAGTCTGATATGGAGTGGTCTCGTTAAGCTCTGTAATTCTGCCTAAACGCTCCAAATAAACGTCTGGTGCTCCTCAGCAGATCTGAAAGCCCCCGCAGGATTCCTGCCGCAGCAGACGATGCTTCGGTTACACATAAACCCTTACGGGTTAAGCGCCCTTATGGGAGTATTAGGCTGCATCGTCTTTTCTCACCAGGCTGCCAGTTTATTTGACGTATCATGTTACTCAGACATCGTTTCACAAGCGCACCGTGTAATAAATTTTTTTTTTTTTTTTAAGTTTACTGCTAAAACTTGAGACCTGGCTGAACTGTCAGAGGTCAGACACTTCAGGGCATCATCAGCCTCCGCTATATTCTGTTTCCATGCACACACACATCCATATAGACGTGTGTGTGATCCATACTGGAGGTAACGGTAAGTGAAACGTGCTTGAGCCTCGGCGAAGCGTCAGCGCGCCGAGCCAACCGACACGGCCTGTATTGTATTCCTATCAGGCGCAGCCTAACACAAGGAGAGGCTATTAAAAGATAAGGGGGGGGGGAACATGATCGCCTTCATCCTTCGCTCCGCCCTCGTCATGCAAGGAGAAGCAGAGGAAAGGGGAGGAAGAAGGGCAGAGAAGGAGGGAGAACGAGAACTTAAACCGTTTCTACACAAAAGCTCTGAGGCTCAGATGATTGATGCTCTCTGCAGGTAGCGCAGCAGGTGTCGAGTGACTTGCTTACGCCTCTTCGTCTGTCCTTCATATGAAACAGCACCATCCTCTGTTCTCTATTCGACACCGCACCACCTTCACAATTCGAGGCGTAACGGCACAGACCTCTCCATGCTTTAACACAACACCATCTCCAACCACACCTAATTTCAGACAGTGCCACCGCTTCCCATCGCTCTTTTATCCACCGTTTCCCATCCACCCTCTGTCCAAGCAGGAGTGTCAAACCGGATCCATTCTTGTATTTCAGCAGCCTATCTGATGTAGCTCTCTCCTTGGATGGAACAAAACCCAGCACTGACACCAGCCCTTTCTGCATTCAGTCTTTTGACCCCCCTAAAACAATAAAACAATCGCTGTCCGGCATCTGGACAGCACCAACATCTCAAGTCCACTCTCTAGCCATTAAAAAATAAAAACTAAATAAATAAATATAAAAAAAAAACACACCATCACAGTCCTCCACAAACACACACCTTGAAAAACCACTGTTCCCCATCCGTGTTTTCTCTACATTAACCTGCACCATGCTCTGTGCACCAAAAACACCCACCTTCTGCTGAAACACCATCTGGAATCTAATACCATGCGGCACCGCATCCATCAAACACCCTCATTTCTTTGTCTAAAACTGAATCAACCATTTCCACCCTATGTGAAAATTCTCTGCTCTCCAGGATCACCCTTGCTCTCCTCCACACCTAAAAGGGGAACCAAATTCTGGTGGCCAGCATTAACCAACACCACTCTCTGTTCTCTGTAAGAAACATTTTTTTATAGCATTCTAAACTTTACTCCGGTCATTAAGGCACCACCACCTTCTCAGGCCTCAGGACACACCCTCCTCCATCTTTCCCCCTTCAACTGTATCCCCATCTCTCCATATCTAATGACAGAAAACATCACCACACTTTCCATTCTCAACCCCACCTTTCTCCAGCAAAAGCCACACCCTTGCCACCCGCTGCGGTCCACCTTACGCAACTTCCAACCTCTCGCATTAATCTCCCTTCAATACCAGCGCCGCCCTCTTCCACCCACCCACCGTGCCTGTTTAGAGAGCCTTTTGAAACAGCACCATCCTCTGTCCTCCGTTTGCAACAAGGCCGTCAGCCAGCAGGCTGCGAGATTGCAGCTGTTCATGCGTGCGCGATGCCAATCCCACTTAGTGTTCATTCCCCCGTGTGCTTCACATGCTCGTGTGCGAGTGAGAGAGCTGAGAACGGCACTCTGGGAATAACTTTCACTTGCCGCGAATGACGCGGCCACTAGAGGGCTCACGGCCTCTGTTACGCCGATCTCCTGAGGCGCCAGCACGTGAGAGCAAACACACTCTGTCTGGGATTGTTTAGTCTGCCTGAAGAGACAGCGAAGGAAGGGGGAGTAGAGTGAGAAAGCGAGTGTGAGCAAGTAAGAGAGAGAGCAAAAGAAGCCACCGCAGCAGCAGCACTGCCTGTCACCAGACTGTGCCCAGCCGAGCAAAACAGGCTGCAGAGAGAGAGAGAGAGAGAGAGAGACTGGAACAAGGGAAGGTGGGAGGGAGATGGAGGACAGATAGAGACATTGAGAGTAGAAATGAGAGAGAAAGAGAGGGAGGGGAAAAAAATAAAGGAAGGAGAGCAATGGGGAATACGTAAGAGTACAAAGATTGATGGAAGGTGTGAGGATAGACTTGTTAAACAGCTGAGCCGAGGAAGAAAAAAAACAACGAAATGCCTGAGAGAAAGAAAGAGAGCAAGATATATACTGTAGAGAGAGAGAGAGATTGTAGGACAGACAGATAGACAGACAAGTGCGTGTGTGCGCGTCCAGACTGTGTTGCTATACGCCAGCTGTACAATGGCAGGAAGATTTGACGGAATGCCTCTGCAGGAGTACAGCTCATAGGAAGTGAACTAAATTAACCCGCGTACTGCTCCTCTCTCACACACACAGTCTCTTAAAGCAATCGTCAAACACACACCGCATACCCATCCATTTAAGCTAACCCCTTCAGACACTACGACTCCTGAGCTTATTCAATACGACTGCATTTCCTACTGTGTTCGTGTTCTGTACGACGGAGTCAGTGTGAAGTGTCAGACGTCATCCTCCTGTCAGAAGTAAGCGAACGAGTCGGTGAATTAATAATCCAGCTAAAAGCTAATCCCTCAGAACGAACAAGAGTCAATTATATTACGGAGGCGTGCGACAGGGGAGAGAGAGAGAGAGAGATGTTGAGGATGGAACAAAGGATGACGAGCTGGACCATCTTGGCTTTGTGCTTTCCTGATCAGAAAGACTCGTTTCCTTTAATGAAACCCTTAAACACAGCCTGAGGCCTGATGGTGTTGCACTGACAACTTCCCTTCTACCACAAAAGAAAGAAGTTGGAGAGAAGAAGGAGGATGGAGGAAAAAAGAAAATGTAAGGCAAAATGAGCTAATTAGGGGAAAAGAGAGGATTGGAAAGCACAAGAGAAAGGCAGAGGAGTGAAAGGAAAATAGGGAAGGTATAAAGTCAGGGGTAGTCCATTGGACTACGGTTCAGAAGGTCCCAGGTTTAAACCCCACTACCACCAAGTTGCTCTGGATAAGGTCTTCTGCCAAATGCATCAATGTCAATGTATAAAAGGGAGAAAAGCGACGCCTACCTGCTTGCGTAGTTCCTCTGTGGTTCCTTTTATGCCGACCCCGTTGGAGGTGTGAGTTCTGGTTGTGGTGGATTGTACGAAGTCTCGCCGCTCCTCCGCCCTCTCCGAACGCTCCTTGCCCACTGACGACTCTCTGACTTTGGGCCTCAACGTGCTCTCCCTCTCCTTCATCGCCTTAGTGTGGCCATTAAACACTGCACACAGAAGGAAGCAAAGGAGCGTGACGTCACCCTCAGCTCTACTCCATTCATAACACAACCACAAAAACTCAAAATACTGTACAGGAAATCAAAACATAAAACATGCTCTTGAATACACACGGGGAGAAAAGTCAACTCTGGGTCAGTGAAAGAACTTTTTTTTATATAATGATATTAATTTTTATATATTTGTTTTAAGCAGTGCTGACTCAGGAGGGGTCCTGTTCTCTGATAGTGACCAGGGAACACTGGGTTCTTCTGCAAGACCTTTAACCATTAACCTTTCGGCTACATTGGAGATGTTCTCACGTTTAAGGAACTAAACGGTTCTGGATTCTGTCCCTGGTTCCTGTGATGAAAAGGTCACTAAAATATTCCTGTGGTGCAAGTATATATGCAGGGCTCCATTTATCCTGGAAAGAATCTTCTCCTAAACCAGAGGCGTCAAGCTGCATCCAGAAAGGGCATCTTGTTTTTCAACAGACTATCAGGTGTAGGTTTTCTTTGGTTGGAATGAAAGACTGCACCGACACCAGCCCTTCCTTCATCCAGTTTGACACGCCTGTGCTAAAGCAAGTTCTGTGCTGCATTTAGAACAGCAAAACCATCTCTAGTCCATTCCTTACCCACGATGGGGGAAAAAAAAGAAAGAAAAACACCTTCCCAGTCCTCCATAAACACACACTGAGTGGGTGTCACTGTTTCCCACACAGGTTTTATATACATAAACCCGCACCAACCTCTGAACACCAAATACACCTCCCGTTCTGGTTCATACAGTAAAAAAGGTACCCAGGATATTTCCCTGGTGAAAGCATATATGGGGCTCCAGGTATCCCGAAAAGGTATCCTAGGTTCCAGTTCTTGAAATGGATGTCAGTTTGCCTAAATCCAAAAGATCCTGAAGACGTATTAGTGGACCTTACAGAGCTCCACTGACTAGATTGTCAAAGCACAGCTTCTAAAATTGCTAACATGGAAGTTCTTGAGTTCCTAAAGAGGTTTCCCTGGTGTTTTCCTCCCATGTTCCTTCAAAGCTCTCCTGCACTGGCAAAGTACTTAAAGTTCCTGGGGTGGAACCTTGCGCAAGGTTCCCAAATGTCCGAGAAAGGTACCCGTCCTGTCCAGAAATGATTCATGACAAAAGTGGCTAAAGTTTTCGGGAAAACATTTCCATACTTGCACGGCGCCCAAAGTTCCGTAGGTGCGGAAAAGGTTTCTGTGGGGGCGCCTGGCTTTCAGAGTTCCCATTAGCGCCTAAAGTCCTTGAGATCTTGAAAGGACCAACGTAGTGTACAGTACATGCCGCTGAAGTTCTTGAGCTGGGGAATGAGCCAATAGTAGAAGTTCTCCACGTGGAAACTGGAGTCATGTTACAGAGTGGTGCTTCAGGGCGCTCGCGCTCTAATGTACATTCTTCCCTTTCTGTCGCAGCAAGTCGGCGGACACAAAGCTCCCAGGTCCTCTCTCGTCATCAAAGTTCATTTTCACTTCCTCTTGACTTAAATCAAACCTGACTGATGCTAATTAACACATATTTGAAATGCGCTCTATATTTATGGCAGGCTGACTTTTTTTTTTTTTTTTTTTTAACTGCGGTTTTGATACCAACAGGCACGTCTGCGTTGGGAAAGCGCCAGCTTGAGCTCGGTTTGATTCCAGGGGCAGGAAAGAGAAAGAGCGAGAGAGACTGTAGCAGCTACCGAGGTCTGGGATTAATAGAGAGCATTGAATTTAGAAATGTAAACTCACTGAGGTACGGAGCGTGAAAGCTAAAGCGCTGGGGGTCCTCAGACACACGTGTGGCTTCGGCAGGGTGCCACGGTAAAGGAAGGGAAAGCAGAGGACGAGGATCTGATATCCACAATAATGAGTGGAGTGTGTGTGGAATTAAACTTGATGTCGTAATCAGTAGTAAAAAAAAACAGACATGGGGGGGAAATTAAGAACAGGAAACGGGAGGCAAAGTTACACAGGAGCGAGCTGGGCCCGGCGTCGGCCTCGTGCCTGACCCCGGCGTGGGAGTCGAGCGAAGGAATCCGAAACCTCGGATGGTTTCAGGGGGAACCGGAGATTGGGTGACCGTCTGGCTAGACGCCCGGTGCTGCTCGCTGTTCAGACACGGGAGACGTCCTTACACACTCGAGGTGTGTGTCTCACCTTCTGAGACGACACAATGCCCACGCCGATAAATGATTCAAGATCCCGTGACTAAAAGACGCCAATCGTTCAATACGATATGCGATCTGATACGGAGCAACGATACCGCGCGATTGTGCGACCTTTAACCAAAAGAGAGTCCGATCTCTCCGGCGCAAAAGCGCGCAGGATCGTGCAAAGTGTTGGAGGATAATGAGATCATTGAAAAGAAGTTTTTTGTTGTTGTTTTTTTTACACAACGGCAGCTCTAAAAGTGTGTGTAGTTCATTCACGCGCTTGTTCAGGTCCGTTATTACCGTAGCTCTAATTAGTTCGATTTACACCAACACGTGTGCTCATGAATTGTTGCCATGTTGGCGTTCCTTTGATTTTTGGAAGGAGTCTCCGGTGTCGGTATGAGTGGTGTATCAGAACTCACCTGGAGCCTGACCTGGGGATCAAACTCGTACCCGCTACACCCGCAGGAACGCTAGTGCACGTGTGCATGTGTGAGAAAGTGCTGCGCAAGAGGAAAACCACCTTTCCCACTAAGTGCTGCTTTTATTGCTACTAAACACACGCGGCGACGTGAAGCATCTGCCACTGATAACGCCGAGGTGCAATTAAACAGACCTGACAGCTCGTAACATTCATTACTACTGACATGCTGGTACGTTCTTAACATGGAGCTTCATTATTAACACGCACTCCTGATGCGTCCACGGGCCCTGTGCCTATGTACTGTACGTACATGCACACACACACACACACACACACACACACACACACAATTGAGCGCGTAGTGACGAGGGTGGGAAAGTAGAGCGAGAAACCGCACAGGTGTGAGAGAGATACAGAGCAGAGACCGAGACAAAGAGACAGCATGCTTAAGAAGGTGTGTGTGTGTGTGTGTGTAGGAGGCGCTCAGGGGTGTGTGTAGAGCCTACAGCGCCCCTCCGCACAGCTGTCGGCTGAATACATAAACACCTTGTTACCGCTTTTCCCACTAAGTGATAATTGGAGAGGAGAGATGAAGCGTCGCGCCGTGCTCCCACGCGAGTTCCCCAGTGATCACACACACACACACACACACACACACACACACACACACACACACACACACACACACACACACACACACACACAAATCTGTTCTCAGTCTCCATTTCTTCCTTTACGTTCATACTATTAATATGCAACACTTTTTTTTCCCACTACACTGCATGACACTACATCTGGATCTGCGCCTTCAGATTTTGTCACGTACCAAAGACTTTTTGGTACCGGAAGCTAACAGTACGTCTGACAGGCCTGGAATCATCGTTCAATACCTAATGTTTGATCATAATATTGTGTCAACAGATCCACCCATTCATCATCAAGGTCAAAAGGATGGAGGTCATCATTGAGGACAAAAGGTCCCTGTCCGTTCCTGATTGTCGTTCGGAACACGACTGATACGCCGATTTAAACCTTTCCACGCTATAAATGTGTGTGTGTGGTTTTTTTTTCCTGTAGCCCATCGCTCCCAGGGGCTCTCGTCTCACCATGTCCGTTGAGTCTGCCGGGCGGTTTGCCTTTGCGCGGCGTGGACTGGCACGATGTGGACGCCACACTGGGCGGCTTCTCCTCCTCACATTCCTCATCGTCCTCCAGCTCGTCCTCATCCTGAGAGCTGCCAAAGTAGGCCATGTTACTGGGTAAAGCCGGGGAGCCTAGAGAGAGAGAGAGAGACAGAAGGAGAGAGTGAGTGAGAGAGATAAGAAAAGAGAAACAAAGAGCAAGAGGAGAGAGAGAGAGAGAGAGAGAGAGACAGCAAGGTTATTTTCTTGTGCCTTATCTCTAAGCTTGACGTAAAATATTTGTCATGCCAATAAAGCACCTTTGAATCTTGAGAGAGAGAGAGAGAGAGAGAGAGAGAGAGAGAGAGAGAGAGAGAGAGAGAGAGAGAGCGCTAGCTCAGAGATGAAGACACATGAAAAAAAAAAGTGACCTAAGGTGTCCTTAAAACGTGTTAATCATGATTTTTTAGAAACATTTTACATAAAATTTCTTTGAAACTAACGCTTTTAAATCCTAGCTAAAGAGGCGTGGCCTCTGTCGGTCACTCACAACCCAAGAGGCGTGGCCTTCTTTCCCTTCTTACAAGGACCGCGGCTCTGTGTCGTCTCCGTCTCGGGTGAGATCACGGACACGCACATTAACATCATAAATGAACAAAGCGATGCTGACCGAGCGCCTGGGCTACGACTGATGTCTCTCGTGCGGCAGTGAGGCGCTGCAGCAGTGTCGCTGCGCTAACTGAATTACAGAGGGGATGAGAGATCTCACGCAGCATATGGACTGGCAGTTCCGGGATCCGCTCGGCTAATCGGAGAGCGAGAGATGAGTTCAAGAGACGTCGGGATGAGAAAGGAGGAGGAGGAGGAGGAGGAAGAGAGTCGCGACACTCGGCCTGCGCGGTTCTCGTCACTGATCAGGGCGATCACAGAGCACGCTTCTCTTCAAACACCGCACCCTGAACCTGAACCAGACCTCTGACACGACCTCGCCGGTCTGCTTTCTCACACGGAGCGGATAAAGAATGCAGTCGCTTGGACGTTAGCTTAACGCCACAGTGTGCAGTGACCTCTAGTGTCTGGGGTCAGAGCCAAGTCTGTGGGGTTAAAGGTCAGAGGAAACAAAGCGCTTGCTGTAAAGCTTATATATGGGCCAATATAGAGAGAGCTAGAGGGATTACCATGAACACACACACACACACACACACACACACACACACACACACACACACACACACACACACACACACACACACACAAAAACAAAAGGCATCCAGATATAATACACTGGTCACACACTGCTTGTTTACTTGGTCTCTTTTTTTTCCCTTACAAAATGAAAACTCAACTTGAAATTGAATGGATTGTTATAATTACAGTAAGCCCAGATAATAATTACATCGTCACGGCAACTGCTAAAGGACAACAAAGTGACAAAATATATTAAATCACAACAAGAAGGACTATAACAACAACAATAAAAATAATTTGAGATTTTTATCTATATGTCTATTTACAGACAGACAGAAGAATAGGCAGACAAGCAGGTTGAAAGACAGACAGATGGATGGATACAGAAACAGACAGATAGACAGACATACAAACAAAGACAGACAGACACATGGGTAGACAATCAACTTAAGACAGACAAATAGAGACAGATAACTAGACAGGCAAACAGATAGACAGATAGATAGACAGAGAGACAGACAGATAGATAGACAGAGAGACAGACAGATAGATAGACAGAGAGACGGAGATAGATAGAAAGATAGATTTATAGATAGACACATAAAAACAAAGGGACAGAGATGTATACGGTATGCTTTGTCATTCAGGTCAAGAGGTGGACAGCCGATAGGAAACAGAGACGGACAGCCGATAGGAGACAGAGACGGACAGACAGTGACAGAGATGGACAGTTAAACAAAAACAGAGTAAGATTAGAGTAAAAGTAAGAGTAAAAACAAAAACAGACAGACAGAGACAAACAGGCGGAGTGAGAGAGACAGACTAACATAGGTAGATAAACAGTGATGCAGACGAACAGAAAAACATAGTGACACACCGACAGACACAGACAGACCAAAACAGAGAGTGAGACAGACAGATAGACAGACATGGAAATATAGACAAGAACAGACAGAAACAGAATTTTTTGTCATTCAGGTCATTGTGTAAATGGGAGATTTTGGACAGACTCCTTCATTCCCCGCCGTCAGACTGGACCCAGACCCGAGACCTCTGACTTGGTGAGGAGCGGCGCTGGACGTA
>JAAGKR010013388.1:0-14095 GCA_011419295.1 Clarias macrocephalus
TGTGTATGTGTATGTGTGTGTGTGTGTGTGTATGTGTGTGTGTGTGTATGTGTATGTGTGTGTGTGTGTGTATGTGTGTTTGTGTATGTGTGTGTGTGTATGTGTATGTGTATGTGTGTGTGTATGTGTGTGTGTATGTGTATGTGTGTGTGTGTGTATGTGTGTGTGTGTGTGTGTGTGTATGTGTGTGTGTATGTGTGTGTGTGTGTGTGTATGTGTGTGTATGTGTGTGTATGTGTGTGTATGTGTGTGTTTTTCCTACAGGTGGTTTATTTTCATGGTAGCTTCATATTTGAAAGCACAGTCATGACCTAAACCTCCCTCAGTAGTTTAGTTGGTATGATGAAAATTCCATATAGGCACAACTGCTGCTGTGCCTATATGGAATGTAACTTGTGTGTGTGTGTGTGTGTGTGTGTGTGTGTGTGTAGGTGTACAGTATGCTAAGTATGGTTGTAGGAGAAAGAATGATGGCCATTTGGTGCCGAGAACTCTCTGTGATGTCAACAAGAGGCCCAAACCGATCCGCAAACGCTGCAATGTCAACGAGTGCAACCCACCCACGTAAGTCTGCCCGTCTGTCTGCCCGTCTGTCTGCCCGTCTGTCTGCCCGTCTGTCTGCCCGTCTGTCTGCCCGTCTGTCTGCCCGTCTGTCTGCCCGTCTGTCTGCCCGTCTGTCTGCCTGTTTCTGCCTGCCCGCCTGCCTGCCTGCCTGCCTGTCTTACTTCCAGGTTCCTTGTTGTCTTTGCCTTTCTTTGTGTATGTCTATCTATCTGTCAGCTCATTCAGACTGTCCGATGAATGTGTGTGTGTGTGTGTGTGTGTGTGTGTGTAGGTGGATAACAGAGGACTGGGGTGCGTGCAGTAAGACATGTGGTGAGCTGGGTATTCAGTCACGTGTGGTTCAGTGTGTTCAGCATCAACACAACGGCACACATAGGCTCCTGCACACCAAACACTGCACCTCAGACAAACCCGCTGCACACCGAGTGTGTAACACCACCATACCCTGCCCCACCCAGTGGAGGACGGGAGCCTGGTCTCAGGTGTGTGTGTGTGTGTGTGTGTGTGTGTGTGTGTGTGTGTGTGTGTGTGTGTGTAAGAAAGAAAAGTTAGATTGTGCTATAATTTTGTAAACTACAATACAGGATAAGGGTTGTTACTCTGCTAGGATTTGAACTTAACTAAACTAGACTATTTGCTAGGGAATGAAGCAGGTGGTCTAAGACAGGGGTAGACTAGTGGTTACATTGGCGCTGGGACTAACTATTCTATGGGGATAGGCAAGACTTGGACATAAGATAGGGTAACAAGCTAAACTGTGGACTAGATTAGGGGACAGACTAAGGGAAGGTCTTGACTAGGGGATGGATTAAGGGAAGGTCTTGACTAGGGGATGGATTAAGGGAAGGTCTTGACTAGGGGATGGATTAAGGGAAGGTCTTGACTAGGGGATGGATTAAGGGAAGGTCTCGACTAGGGGATGGATTAAGGGAAGGTCTCGACTAGGGGATGGATTAAGGGAAGGTCTTGATTAGGGGACAGACTAAGGGAAGGTCTCGACTAGGGGATGGATTAAGGGAAGGTCTCGACTAGGGGATGGATTAAGGGAAGGTCTTGACTAGGGGACGGATTAAGGGAAGGTCTTGACTAGGGGATGGATTAAGGGAAGGTCTCGACTAGGGGATGGATTAAGGGAAAGTTTCACCTATGGGATTGGCTAGCGGTTGAACTGAACTACGGTGGAAGCTAGGAGATTGACCAGACTAGGGGACGGGCTGAGGGATGAATTGTGATGTGTAGGCCAGTAGTGGGACTATTTTAGATGACTAGATAGATTTAGGCTTTATTTGTCCCCAGTGGAAAATTTGAGTAAACATAAACTTTACTTATGGGGTAGACTAAAAGACAGACTCTATGGTGGATGCCTCTATAAGGAGAACCTCCTGTCCTGCAGATTTTAGTGATTTTTCAGCTCCAAGAACCCCTGAATAACTAATCAGTGTGTGTGTGTGAGAGAGAGATACAGCAGGACAACACTAGTGTACAGGACGGGGGGTCAGCAGGAGCTTTGGACTAAGGGTTAGACCAGACTGCCAGGTTAGAGGATGCATTTTGGAAGAGATGTACAGCTTGTGTAAACTTTGTGATGAAAGGTTAAAAACTTGTGTAATGATGTGTGTGATACACAAGTGAGTTATGTGTGTGTGTGTGTGTGTGTGTGTGTGTGTGTGTGTGGGTTTTTTTTTTTGGATGTGTATAAATGTGTGTTTTACTCTGCAGTGCTCTGTGACGTGTGGTGTCGGAATCAAGCAGCGTCAGGTCGTGTGCAGATCTTCAGAAAACACCTCGGCTCAGTGTGATGAAGCAAAACCTGAGAGTGTTTCCATCTGCAAGCTCTCACCATGTCCAGGTGTGTGTGAGAGAGAGAGAGAGATTTGTTATAGTCTGTACAAACATTCTGAAAAATAAAAACAGAAAGGAATCCTCCTCGGTTCTGAAACATCACAAAGCTCAAAGTTACAGCTTGACCTCTGATACTGGAGACTCCTTACATAAACAAATGTCTCTTACGGAAAAAATTACAATATCAAAGATTTCACGTTTTTAAATTTGTTAAAGTATTGCGTCTGCTACAAGTTCCAGTGAACAAACTGTTGCTATGGAAACAAAATCAGATGCATAACATTAATCTGCACACCTTCTGATTGTGAAGCTCAGGTACAGAAGTGGTGGTGAATCCCTGGTGGAATCTCAGCCTTGTTTTCTCCAACACAGTACATATGAGTCTGAAAACATAATCAAGTTCTCAAGGAGAGGATTCAGAAATCATCTGAGGATATGTTGCTTTGCTCTGCGTACTGTTTATGGGCAGATGGTGTGGGTTTTGTCTGGATGGAGAAGACAGCATCTTGTCTTTCTTGAGAAATCTCAACAGGTTCACCAGGGAAATAAAGACCTGCAGAGTTGGACATTGTTCCCACTGGGCAAGTTAAAGCTGCTTCATCACACGTTTTAGCCTGGTCAGGTTTAGTGAATAAAAAAGATCCGGGTCTCTAAAAACGTTTTTTTTTTTTTACTGACTTCAAGATGTAAAATATTCGCCTGAGATGTACACCGTGAGAAAGAGCAGAGTGCAATCATGTGCCAGAAACCAGATCAGAAGATCTGCTGCAGAAGCTGCAATGGTTCATGTTAAAAAAAAAACAGAGAGGCTTAATGACATTCAGGTTTTCATACATTCACTGGTTCTGTTAGTGTGTTTCTCTGAGAGCTTGGATTAATCTGTAAAAATACTTTGCTGAGTCCACATCTGGACTGCGGTCCACCACAAGCCCTGGTCTAGGTGCTGAAACTTCTCATTAGCATGGAACGTGAAACCGCTTAGTTTTCCATTTCATTTTATTGATATTGAGGGTTTTTAACAATCGTTAATTTAACACAGCAGCTTTATAGAAATCCAGATGTAGTTTTAGATCCTTAACGAGCAAACCAGAGGAGGCAATGGCAAGCAAGAACATGAAGAAGAAACCTCAAGAGGAACCAGATAGACCATCTTATTTCCTGAGCCTCAGCGTCTGTGATTTCAGTAGTCTCCATGTATCCTATGAATATTATATTGGGTCGTTGTGCAGCCTGTACCGAGGTGATGACGGTGGTTTTATCTTTTCTTTATTAGATCCTTGTATTTTTTGTCATATAATAATTCTAGATTATGTCATGCAAGTTTCTAAATGACAGAATGATGCTTAAAGAAGAAGCTGCTTCATTCATTAAGACGCGCAGAGACCCTGGGGACCAAAATATGCCACAGGAAGATCAATTAACTCCAGTGAGTAATAAGGGGAGAAATGAGGAGTTGAGCTGCTCAGATAGCAATTCTAAGCCAGGAACCTAATCAGGAAATGGATAACACACAGGTTTCCTGTACAGTAAATCCAATAATGAGTCAACAATGTGCACAGGAGCACTTAAATGGGTCAAAGTTCGTATCTATGGGAATGTGTTGCATGGCCACGTGGCCGTGTGTGACATGGCTCACCAGTGTCACTGGACATAATCAGCGTCAGGGTGGTGTGATGAAGGGACTGTGCCTCAAAGCTAGTGGTTCATTTGACATCTTATTATATAATTATATAACAAGTTACAGTTAAACCCAGACGTATTTGGTCAAGGACACTTGTGATGATTTTGCCTCTGTAAACTACCACAATGCAAACTGTGTAATAAGAGACGTTACTTCCAACTGCAAGAAAGATTCTCAGCTGCCAGTGTGTAGGTCTTTTACACGTTCCTCAACGTTGTGAAGCTGGTGTCTCCCATCTGAAACATGTACACTGATCAGCCATAACATTAACACTTTAACATGGATTATCAATTATATACCAGTAAACTGGTGGCAGGATCAGGGGCATCCAAGAGTTACCCATGCACGCAGGCACCAACGGCCAGCCCGGCCGGTCCAATCCCACAAAAAAGCCAATCCACCACAGCTTGTTGAACAAGATCAGATACACCCACGACCCACCGCACCCAAAGCATTCCCTGCGAACATCCTCAGGGGGTTTGTCCCAGCCACTGCCGCTGTTGTCCTCGGCCTGTTCATCAGGGACGATCTGATCATTTTGATTCATACACATTGACATTTCGCACAAACTTAAATCATTCTGTTGTTTGTGTGAAGCTGCTTTGAGACAATGTCAATTGTTAAAAGCGCTATACAAATACAATTAAAATAGAATCCTTGTGCCAGACACCACAGCACCCCCTAGAGGCCATGTGGAGCCACTCGCCGAGTGGCCAGAGCTGCCCTGGTGGCACAAGAGAACCTACATGAGTCTGGCCATAATGTTTTGTGCTGTAATGTTAGTGCTGATCAGTGGAAACTAATACCATGCTTATGAATTATGTTACCGAGAAGAAGCATGTAGAGGGAAAATAGCAGTGGACTATGGAACACCAAACTTCACGTTCGTACACGTAGAATAGTCCAAATAAATCACTTTCATTTAAATCTCGAAACTAATAACGAACAGTCAAACAGGATCTGAGCCAGGAGAGGGCCGTTCCTTGAACTCCTACGTTTTCTAATCCATGAAGGAGGTTACTCTGATCACTGGTGTCTCAAGCTGCACTGAGGTCGAGTAACACAATCAGAAAGACGCAACCCTGATCAGAGGTCAGTGGGAGGTCATTTAACACTTAAGCAGTTCTGTATCCTGACTGATACAGTTCATGAATGTTATTCCTATGTACAGTAGATATGAGCATAGCTGCTGTGCTACAACCTTTGTTACCTACAGCTGTAGGATCTTGGAGATAAAGTGGAGGATTGATTTCGGTCTTTAATAAGACAGTTTACAGTGGGTGCAGGTGGTTACAGTAGTTTAAAGCGACTAGGCACATTGTTGGTGCTAAGGGCGGTAAATGTATATGTAATAGCTCTAGTACACAAATTGATGATTACTGTTACTATGGTAACGATAAGATACTATAATGAGCGGTTTATATACAGTACAGAGCAAAAGTTTGGACACCTTCGCATTCAAAGAGGTTGAATTTGTATTATGGCAAGAAAAAAGCAGCTAAGTGAAGAAAAACGAGTGGCATCATTACTTTAAGAAATGAAGGTCAGTCAGTCGGAAAAATTGGGAAAACTTTGAAAGTGTCCCCAAGTGCAGTCACAAAAAGCATCAAGCGCTACAAAGAAACTGGCTGACATGCGGACCGGCCCAGGAAAGGAAGACCGAGAGTCGCCTCTGCTGCGGAGGATAAGTTCATCCGAGTCACCAGCCTCAGAAATCGCAGGTTAACAGCAGCTCAGATCAGAGAGCAGGTCAATGGCACACAGAGTTCTAGCAGCAGACACGTCTCTAGAACAACTGTTAAGAGGAGACTGTGTGAATCAGGCCTTCATGGTAGAAGATCTGCTAGGAAACCACTGCTAAGGACAGGCAACAAGCAGAAGAGACGCGTTTGGGCTGAAGAACACAAGAAAGAACACAAGAAAGAAAACTCGCTGAATGAGGAGGGGTGTCCAAACTTTTGCTCTGTACTGTAAATATAATGAGTATATTAATATACTGTAAAACTGTGATGGTGATCTCCTGTAGAGAATCAGTAATCAATCAGAATTTAACAGATTCAACAACACAGTGGGATAAGTTGCAATAATGGCGCAGTTGGTTTTATTGTCTTATAAAGTGGAAAAGTTACATTTTGAAAAAGAGGATTAATTGATTCCACTCTCCTATACAATCGTCCCTGAGTTACAGATAGCAGAGAAGCCGTGCTGTGCTACTAGATGTGGCTTGAATCTCTTTTTGTTCGTCTCCTCCCACACAGCTCTGCTCCGCCGTCCTGTGTATTTATTGTTCTGTGTATGATGATGTACAGTGTGTACGAGCTACGTGGACGATCAAACCAGACTTGATGTGTTTTTCAGGAGAGCCGTCTGTGTCCAGCCCTACTGCGGAGTCCTCAGGTAACGACACTGCTGATGGAGACGTCAATAAGATCTCGAGTGAGTGACTCACATCAGCACAGAATTCTAGCGCATTGCTAACCTCAGGCCTCATGGAGGAGACTAACTGGAAACCCACTGCCCTGATGATTAATGAGTGATTTTAGAGATTAACGTTAATGGCAAAACTTAATTTATACTTTATTTATTTGGTTATTAAATGTGTTTTTTCACTGCATAGACGTTTACTACACATTCATAATAAGAAACAGAAACTCACAAAACCTGGGCCTTTAGCGATGTTTTCCATTAACAGTCTTTAGCACTACTGGGACGGGACTGGTTTTACTGGGGGACGTTAGAGAAGTTTCTCTTTCACAGAGGTACCTTGTGATCTTAATCCCGTCCGTATCTGCCATGTCTGTCTTTCTCTCACACGACCTCTGTGAAAATTCCAGAGCAAATGACCTTCTGTTTTTCAGCAAACCCGGCGGCCCTCTGAGGAATCTGATCCCGTCCCAATGCGAATGTCTGTGTTTGCCGAAAATGTTTTTTTCTGAAACGTGTTTTCTTGTGTGTTTTGGTCAGCGTGTGTTTTGGTCCTACGATCCAGTAGAAATCCTCATCCTCAACACGTGGTCTTGTGCCACGCCCACATGTAAAACACAGACACGCCCACCACCGTAATAAACACAGAGACGTTAGTCCCGTCCGAATCCCTACATGAAATGACAGACGTCGGCTGAAAGAAATTCAAACTCGAACGTCCCCCAGTAAAACTAGTCCCGTCCGACTAGTGCTATAGTGACCGGCATGGTGACGATAATTGCAATCAATATTATACTTCTAAAGTTAAAGCAGGAACATGAAGCTGAGGATCTATACCTCAGGAACTGTAGCTCAGAAACTGCAGAACTCAAAGCTCAAGGCTCTGTAGCTTCACCCTCAGGATGTGTCTAAAGTCTTAAACCTCAACAATGACAGCCCAGGAATCTAAGCTCCTGAAACTACAATCCAGGAGCCTAAACCTCATAAACTGTAGCTCAAGAGGTTAAAGTTCAGTAACTGTAACAAGGTAAGTCCACCCATAGAAACTAAAGGCCAGGAACCTTTTAATAGCTCAGGAATCTAAACCTGTAACCTGCATTTCCCACTGTTATATAAAACGCATCAACACATTCTAACCAATCAGAATGCAGAGTTTAGCACTACTCTGATTATAAGTCAAATGTACATCGATACTACTGACTCTCTCTCTCTCTCTCTCTCTCTTTCTCAGATGAACCTTGCGTTCACGATGAATCAATATTCTGTCAGATGGAGGTCTCGGCCCGGTACTGTTCTGACCCTGGCTATAATAAGCTGTGCTGCGAGTCCTGTAATAAGAAGATGGGAAAACCCACAGCAGCACCTGGTTCCTACACGTCCTCCTCGGTGGAGCTCAACTCCTCCTCCACCCCCCTCTCCTCCAGCACTTACCCCTCCATCCGGCCAACCACCCCGCCTCTGCTGACTGATAAAGCTAATGCTAACGATAGCCAAACACACTCCAATGTGCCAGGTCTGGTCACAGCCACAGCTACAGGTTCAACCCCTCACCCCGATGGAGTGTCTTCTGAGTCTCCTCCACGTTCTGGTTCACTTCTACCTCCAGAGCTGAGTGCTAGTACTAGCAATATTATTAGCACTAGCACCAGCATTAGCACCAGCATTAGCATCACTGCCACCCATCAGCCTTCTCAGGACCCGGAGACTACAGACCCTCAGGACAGCACTTTAACCCCATCAACTTTAATCCCGAAAGGACCGGAGGAAGAGATGGACACCCAGACCAGGAACTTAACCGTGGTCACATGATGAGGAAGTGAGGCGGTGTGTCGCTGTGGTGCTGAGCGTGTGGTGCCGCTGAAACAATATCTAAGACTTTTTGTTTTTTTATTTGTTCATAAACCCTCTGTGCCAGTAATGGGTTACCTCAGACCTGCAGGGTGAAACTACACAGGTGTAAAACCACATTTCCCAGAATCCTTTGCTGCATGGAAGTACACACTAAAAGGTGCTGTGATTTTTGTAACTACTTTGAATAACATGGTGAATTTCAGCGACCCGATCGCTCGAGTGTGTGTTCAGAACTACTTGATTAATCCAGGATCATTCGTTAACACATGCAGCTAAAGTCAGGTCTAAAAGTCTGGACCGGAGCCGAGCACAAGCCCTGGAGCATGGGCCTTGATCTGAACCCCTGCTGTATGTGAGTGTTTAGATGTGGGGCTGTTGGTCATCTGATTTAGGAAAGATTTATTTTATTGTTTGTTTTTAAATGTCGTATTACTTACCAGGTGCATCAGCTCATAAATGATTGAATGATATGAATTAAGTATCAGCTGTGTTTATTTGAATCATTAATAATCTCTGTGATGTACTCAGACTTTTGGAAGAGAGGTGTTCAAGTCAAACCAGGACTTATTACATTTCTGCTGAAGGCATAAAAGCGATTGCCCCCCCCCCCCCCCACCGCCCCCCGCCCCCGGTACAGTCCAGACCTCAATCCAAGACATTTCAGCATGTTTGAGCTGTTAAAGGAGTTCCTGGGAGGCCAGCGTTCCATATGTAGTTCCATATGTAGTTTTATATAGAAAAAAAAGGGAGTTTTTACTCTCAGAACGTTCTGTTATTGTGCACAGTTGAAAGTCCCACTTTGACTCGAACACTCCTCATATTTAGTACTCATACAGGGAAGGTGAGTTGAAGCTGCAGCGTACTCTTTCATTTCCTAAATCTCAGCCGATTTTCCATTTTGCCTGTGAATTAAATTTAATGCATGTGTTGTTTTTTCTAAAACTCAAGTATGTGTAAAAAATAATAATAATAATAATTGATTTTTTTTTAATGTAAACTGTACATAGTGTAAATGTTAGTATTATTAGGAAGGCATGTAGCAAGTTATTAATAAGCATAACACGGTACAGTAGATCCTGCAGTAACTCGGAGGACCTGTTGGCTGTGGTGTTAAAGTTTAACCCTTGTTGTTTATTGTATAGTTATTGTACATACATGAATGAGAGATTTAAATGTTAATATTTATTATGTTATGGTATTAATAAAAATTGTAGGAAGATGAAATACATGTAAATACAGTACACTTTAGAAAAAGTGGTGTAGTAGTGTGTCGTTTATCTGCACTGAACATAATGATTCTGGATATTTATATTAATTCTGTGCACTTTCAGTTCGACAGACTTTTATTCGAGATTTTTAATTCAAGGAAACCACAAAATGCCCGTTAAAGCCATCATTCCCCGGCAGGGACACCAGCACTGGATGAACATTGTAGTTTTTTGTTTTTTAAGTTTGATAAAATGACATTGAGATAATGTTGAATGAATGACCCAAACACAACGTTGCAAAAACAACCTCAAAACAACGTAATTGTAACCTTCATTTGGAGCATTTTGGTCCCACAATGTCTGAGCACATCCGTACACCCTTCAGTTTCGAACTATGTTTGGAATTCCAGTCGGAGAATGGAGGCGTACGATAACCAACAGCGTGTGTGTCTCATGTCACACATCTCTTAGAGTTGTAATGTACATTGCAAATTCTTTCCATGGGGTTACTAGAAAGAAATGCAAGGGTCAAAACACCCCTAAATCCCGGCGGAATCCCGGCCGCCACTTTGTCTCGGAGCTGCTTTCCGCCGTATTGGACTGTGAACTTTGTTTAGTTGAGGATAGTTAGGATAGTTTGGCCCCCCGAGTGGCGCAGTGGTAAAGTGCTCACCCTGTACAGCCAGGTGATGCTGTAACCTCTGCTGCTGTAACACGGGAAAAAAGAAAGAAATCAGGATTATTCACCATCAGGACAGACATCTTCCAACTTCGTACTCCTGGACTGATTCACTGAACCCGGTGAGGCCACCCACCCCCGCACCCACCCTCACCCCCGCCCCCACCCCCACTATCTTTTTATCAGGGGCCGCCAACTTTTCCTCGTATCTATAAAAGCCACACAATGACTGATGCATTTTTTTCTGTGTCTCAGCGAAGCGACAGACATTTGTTGATGATTTCGCTCGTCACTTCATCACTCGTCTCAGGAGACACCTTTCTTCCAAACACTATGAATTTTTTTTACAGCTATTGTGTTTGTAATGACGACTGGGATTTCAGAGGGATTCGCTTCGACCTCACACACAGTTATTCTCTTTAAACCTCTTTCCCGGCGACGAGACGCTGATCTGGAACATGAATCTTATCGACTGTATACGCAGACGTGTTCATATGGGGCTGCGTTCTGAAGGATTGGTGTCCTCACGTGTGTGTGTGTGTGTGTGTGTGTGATGGAGATGGGCGTGGCTTCAGCATGTACAAACTCATGGCTCTACAGTGATTGTTTAGTAGTTCTTGAAGGAGGTGTGGCCATCCCTGAGCTTTATCAGGTCACATGACCAGAGCAGGCTAAAGGCTGTACTTGGTGCAGGACTTCAGTAAGTTCTGTGTCCATTGGTGTCAGTGAGCAGGTCGGTGATGTTCCACAGGAGCACCTGAAACTTTATTTATGTACAGTAAGTATTTATAGTTCTTAAAATGATCCTTTTACAAGGTAAGTGCTGGAAAACCTGGGACACACTTCATTCTTCCTGATCTAAATGTACGTCAAGGCTTCATATATACAGTGTGTAATAATATACAGTGTGTAAGAGGAAACAGGACGTAGTGGCTGTTTAAAACTGCAGACATACAGATACGGTACTGTGTAAAAGTCTTGAGCCCCCATTTCTCCTTTTAAAATGAAATTAAATGTATAATGTTATTCACGATGCGCTGTAGAGCAAAGCAGCTGGAAGTTAGAATAAAAAGTGCACCGTGTGATTGTGTAAATACTGTTACAGACATGAACGTGATTATTTACCGTAACAATGTGTCCCGAAGGTATATTTCACTTATACACGGCAATTAACCAACAATTAATCATATAACGATACGTTCCATCCAAAATGCAGCCTGGGATCAGGTGATCATTATGAGTAATATGAGTGGAACTCCAGCTCAGAGCAGCGTGTGTGTGTGTGTGTGTGTGTGTGTGTGTGTTACACTAACGTCAGTAGAGGATCATACAAGCTTCGCTCGCCTGCCAGACTAAACTCTTGTGTGAGGGGAAGGTGTGAGAGTGACAGGTGTGGAGCCCCGCCCCCTGACCCCCCCCCCCCCACACACACACCCACCCACTGTGATGGTCTTCTTGCCTCCTCACGGGGTTTTCATAACAGAGCACAGTTTAGACCTGTTATTATGCAGAAATGTCAACCATAAAGAGCTGATGAGGACGTTCTGAGTCTGACGCGTCGAGTTCCAGCCAGAATTGAGTTTCGATCGCAGGAGGAAATCTGTCGATCGCTCAGTCCATCATCAGATGATATTTTTAATTGTTATTTGTAGTTAGATTTCTGAAAAACAGCTTCTTTCTTTGGTTTCTAAGGCTTGATGCTAAATGTTCACTTTTATAATAATAACATAAATGTCGAGTCAAAGTCTTTAATCCAGTTACAGCTCGTGGTGTTGCCTTCCCCACTTACAGAGTTACAGGGTTTTACTTTTAGCAATAGAGCAGGAGATCAATTCGATTTCATTTTAAAACAATTATTTAAGACCTGTTTACAGGGGTGCATCATCATCATCATCATCATCATCTTCTTCATCACTTATTATTATTATCTGTATGTTGGACAGTGGTGGAGGTTTTTGTGGTTCTGCCGTCAGAATTTGGATGGTGACTGTCAGCAAGATTTTAATCCGATCTGATATCCAATAGGTTTGTGTGTGTGTGTGTGTGTGTGTGTGTGTGTGTTAGCAGGAGCTCATTTCCTGTCCATCTCCAGTCGTCTCCGTAAATTCCTTGTGAAGTCGAGTTGAGCCTGAGGGAGCGCCTGATTCACCAGCGATTTAGGAAGCCAGCCCTGAGGAGAGAAACACACACTCAATACAGAGACAGCTGGACTTCATCACCTGTCCATCACCTGTCCATCACCTGTCCATCAGTGACTTGTTAGTTACATACAGGTACAGAAATGGTACACCAGCCCTCTGTCTCCTGTCTCTCACCATCTCCTCTCACCACTCTAGAACCTGTCCAGCGTCTGTCTCGCACCTGTCTTTCATCCATACTTCCCCTTAACATTTCGATTTTATTCTTCACTCCAGTATGATTACTTGGTCTTTCACATTTAAAGATTTGTCTTGGTTTTATTTTTAAGTTAAATCACTGAACACTTTTAAGCTCCCTGACAGTTTATTAGGACCAAACGCACCTTCACGTCCATGTTGAGCAGCCAGGTGAGTTTGCTCTTTGCAGTGCAGCCAGGTAAAGGCTGGATTATTATACACGTGGGACCGTCCTCAGCTCTGTGACCACAACATACAGAACATGTGTGAATTTTCTAATTAGATTTTAGCAAAAATATGTTAACACCAGAATGAGAACGTGGGTGAATTGTAAAGTGCTTAATCACGACCAATCGAATGCAATAAAAATGCAACAAACTGGATTATTGGACGTTATTGAAGTTTTCAGTGATAAGATTTAAATAATATACAAATAAACTGTAACTAAGCTGATAATCGTGGACGGAATGTGATGATGAAGGTGATGTCATGTGTTTAGGTGTCGTGATTTCCTTTTGAGTGTTCGAGTGCATGAGCACTGCTGGGCTTTGCGGTTGTCATGGATACCTGATGAATCCTGGCTGTGGGGGAAACGCCTCCAGGTGAGTCGCGGCTCCGCCCAGGTAAATACATCGCTTCGTCTTCAGCGAATGCCTGACACTCAGGAAGTCCCGCTGGCCAATAAGACTCCCCGCTTTTCCTGCCGAGACCTCATGCGTTACCATGGTTTCTTTCCCTACCCGTTTCAGGACCTGTGAGGCAAAAGGAAAGTTGTTTTTCAATAAAAAGGCCAATATTCTTCTCCCAAAATCTTCAGTTTAACAGAATTTCAAAGGATTTCAAATACTCTAAAGTTAATGTGTTGTAATTTTATAGTCTATGAGTAGGAGTGCATGTGTGTGACACACCCTGATGCGTGCGATGCTGGGGTTCCACTCCTCCATCTCCTCCACCTTCACAAACAGAAGCTCGTAAAGGTCGTCCGGTGCGGCGTCGAGTTCGGCCTCCAATCTGAACACCTTACGATTCCCCTCAACAACTTTACTGTAGATCACCTCACCACTGTCCTGTTCACACACACACACACACACACACACACACACACACACACACACACACACACACACACACATCATAAATACGAAGGAAAATTGAGGCTGCTGATTGGTCGGTTCATCCATATATTCAGTATGACATCACCAGTGTGTTTCTGACACACTGAGTAGTGTGTGGAGTGTGTAGAGTGAGGGAAGGGTTTGGAGTGTGTGTGGAGTGTGTGTGGAGTGTGTGTGGAGTGTGTGTGGAGTGTGTGTGGAGTGTGTGTGGAGTGTGTGTGTAGAGTGTGTGTAGAGTGTGTGTGGAGTGTGTGTGGAGTGTGTGTGGAGTGTGTAGAGTGAGGGAAGGGTTTGGAGTGTGTGTGGAGTGTGTGTGGAGTGTGTGTGGAGTGAGGGAAGGGTTTGGAGTGTGTGTG
>JAAGKR010013389.1:0-14093 GCA_011419295.1 Clarias macrocephalus
AATTCATCTTCAACTAAAGAGTAAAGTGTTGCATCGTCCATAGTTCCTTCAGTTTGGGAGGTCGAACTTTCTGCGACATAAACAGGACAATGTCCTATATAGAACAGGACGATTCTAGAGAGGCCTGTTAGACGTCTGGCTGTAGTTATGTTACTATTACTTATTAAGTCAATTTTGTTTTATCTTAATTATTACCCAAATCTGTCCGACAACAGCAGGTGCTGGAATAATAGTAAGCATAATAACTGTGGAAACATTTGATTTGTCTGGCTTTTTAAAGATAGTCCTACTCCAGTGTTAGTGTAATCACTATGAGCTCTTTTCTGTGGCAGTGAGAAAGTCAAGTATCCCGATAGCACAACACCTCAGTATCACAGCAGGGTTATCAGATTAGTCTTTATCAAATTTGGACTGAAGTCATTAAACATCGCAGGCATTGCATGTGGAAAACCTGATAACCACAAAGGAAATCAAAATCAAAATAGTTTCCTATTGCATGTGACTTTTCAGCAAGGCACTCTGATTCTAATAATCACTAGCCTAAAGTGTGCATTGTTGCTTTGTTTGCGAGCGAGTCAGATCATCTTTGATCCGAATGCCAAGTTCAATAGGCAAAAAGGAACGAAAAATAACATCTGGTTTAAATTCTTGACTTGTACAAGCATCATACTGTATCTAGCCAAAGGACAAAGAACCAGAAAAAAGTCCCATGACAGCCGGGTTATTTATAAAAAGGTAGATTTGCATGTATCTATAAACACAGAAACAGAATTAGTAGTAGGTAAAGAATAATGGACATCATTTTTGAAGCAAAAACAGGTGGTTATTTACATTAGACTCTTGTTTTTTGTTCTGCAGTCCATTTTGTACCTGCTAACAATATTCATTTCTAATGTGAAGGGGGGGAAAAACACATAAGTTCAACCCTACCTGCATATTAATTTATATCGTTTGTGTGATTAAATATTTGAAACTGTCTGCAAAACTAGGCACTATTAACTTTTTCATAAAACATTCATTCCAATTGTCAAACTGCCATCGGCAAAAAACACTTAGAGAGGTATGTCAATATTAAATCACTTTATAAATTACAGCTGGAGTGCCTTTGCATGCTAATACATGCAAAAAGAACAGAAACAAATTACTACCTATTTGGATCGTTGATTGTATTTCATTTTTCACTTAGGGCCCAATAAACATTTTTCAGAGCATGTAGATGAATGTGATTTAGCCAAAACTATTGTTAAACAAGTTCTCCAATTTAAAAGCTATATACAAATTTGTGTGTGTGTGTGTGTGTGTGTGTGTGTGTGTGTGTGTGTGTGTGTGTGTGTGAGTAAACCGATAAGCAATAACATTACCACACAAAACATTAAGCCCAGTATTGTGTAGATTCCATTTGAGCTCTGGCCTCTGGCCTATGACTCCACAAGACCTCTGGGAGTGTGTGCAGTGGTGTCTTGCCACAGGACGTGGGCAGGGGATCCTTTGGGTGCTATTGGGGGGGCTAGATTGGTTGATCGGATTAGGATCTGGGCAGTCTGGAGGCAGGGTGGACGGCCTTAGGCTCTTTGCCAGCTATGACCCGTCTGCGACAGCTGTGGTACACTGGATGTTCTGTATTGTGGGCATGCTTTTTCTTTTTTGGTTTTTGCTGCATTGGCTTTTCTGTGATCGGCCTTGGGTGCCCATATATATATATGTATTTATGAATATATACATATACAGTGTATATACAGTATATATCTATATATCCCCAGGACTAACTTGTAAGTATTTTAGCTGCGTTTAATTTTCTTCCCATAGTGCACATTTTAAACATGACTAATTTTAAGAACAACTTTACAAACTTAAAAAGAATGCTAAAATGTACAAGATTCGTCCAAACCCGACCCCTCCACTCCTGAATCATCCAAATCCCAGCATGTCGAAATTATAACTCTGCAAACCTGCACCTAAATATGCATCCAAGTCTAAAATGTTCAATTTGAATTCTCAAAGTTAGCACTAATGTTAGATTTAGAGCATCCCTGACCATGAAAGTGAAGAGCACCTATAAACTGGGGTGAGGTGCGGGCACGTTCCCCTGCCAGAGTTTAAGTGCCACCTCGTGTAATTTCATTTTCACAAGCAATAACCCCAGGTCACTTTTAAAGCTTGGTGACTTTGATATACCTAAGACTCTTTCCATATGCATGATGGGAGTGTGTGCTATGACACGGCGGCTGTTAACATATGCCGGTGAGTAGCACGACGAAGGCTGGGCTGCCTGCAGCCCCTCTTTCCCTCACATCGTTAAAGACTCAGCTAGAGAGAGAGAGGGAGTGAGGGAGGAAAAGAGAGAGAGAGGGGTGAAATGGCAGCCCTGGGGCAGACAAGCTGTCTTCAAGCAGCCTCTGATAAGCGGCCTGCTTGCCTTTTACATATACGCATCCATATGACGGTAGTGGAATATGCCACAGACACCTGGCAGGGACCAAGCTTGCAACGTTGATACGTAGAGTGCTTTAAGCAAAGCGCGAGGTCTCCGATGAGCCGTGGAGGTCCCTAACACTCAGATAAACCAAGAGGGGCAGGACTTCATCAGGAAATGCCTGGCTGGAAATTATATATGTAAATATCACGGTAAATGCTGGCATGTCATGACGAGGTTGTTTACCCGGAGGCGTTTCTGAAAAGCTGGTTGCAGGATTAGCCTGGGCAGTGTAAAAAAAAAAGATTTTAATAAAATAAATATAAAAAAAGGTTTAATCAGAAGTGGAGAAAGCTGAAAGTAGTTTCTATGTGGTATATTCATGATTTTATTCCACCACCCACGATTTTACCATTTACAGATACGCCGACAAAAAGCAGGCAGATATAACCACATAAGGTTGGTTCTGAAGTGTGTGTTTATGGGCAGCACCGAACTTCAGGGCATGTGCCAGAGGTCCAGCTGGTTAGTTAAAGTGCCTTACATAAAAACAAGGCATTAACCCGGAGCTGGATGTGACTCTGTGGCATATTCAGTCCATGTTAATAATCTGAGGGATTCCAGCCTCACCAAAATCCCTGTACACATGTAGGTCATCTCATTGTGCTCAGATATGTCCTGACATTTAGCTAAAGCAGGGGATGGCTCTCTACATGCTGCTGGGATGCATTACCATGGCAATAAGAAAGACTACATAAAGATGAGACTGATGGGATTTGGGCAACTCTGTTTATCTCATGATCATAGGTGATTTCAAGAATAATGTTCCAGAGACATATATAAGCACTGATGATCCATGGTGTTTGTTACTGATCTTGTCTTCATTTTTTTTATTATTGCTTTAATAATAATAATAATAATAATAATAATAATAATAATAATAATAATAACAACAAAGCAACAAACACTACTTTCTAGAATTCTGCTGTGTGACACACGACAGAAGACACCCTGATCGTACGTGCTTGCTTACCCCCGCCCCCCCCCCTCTCTATCTCAGGGTACAGTATCAGCAATTACCATTTGACCAACATCCAGGCCTTGCTGGGACTTTAAGGTCCCTCAGAAAATAATTCCATAACACCAAAATGTGGATCAGAGCATATGTTTGGAGCAATAATAACAAAGCGTAATTGCTGTCAGGAGAGATGCGCCCTGCTTTGCACACACCTTAATGGCGTTCTGGGAAAGGCTTCATGTCTGGGTAGCGCGTATATTATATCTGTGACAGCGCGCATTGCTCATTGGTGTGCCGTTTTTTAACCAAAGCAAATTAATAACCTCAAGCAGCACCTGTTGTGGTGCGGCATTAGAAATTAATGGCGGGGTGGGGGGAGACTCGTTGTCAAAAAGACCGCCTTGACAGCACTATCCGAATATTGTTTAGTCAGAGAAATGTGGACCCAAATGAGCACTAACAATTCCCTATACCTCCATCAACATGGCTCAATGGGCCATAAAATAGTTTGAGACACACAATCAAGGCATTTCCTATTGAGGATTCTCATCAAAATAAACGTGACCTCTGGGTACATACACAAACCCGCAATACATCACAAACACAGGACAATGCATGGAGACTAAATACTGTTTACTCGAATCCTTCTTGAATAAGATGTTCAGGTTCCTACCAATGCGTGATGGCTGATCATCTTTTTTTGGGATGGAGGAAAGGACAACCCTTCACACCACACTGAGCTCTAAATTAAAACACAACAAGTTTTCATGGCTTCGGCATGACAGACATGTTGAGACGAGCGTCAGACAGAACCCCTCCTGCACACATTTACCCCGACCCTGTCCTAAACACAGCCCTATTCGTACGCGATGGGATTTGTGGCTCCTTGGGTGACCTTCCTCCCACTCTACCGGCCTGCCTCTAATTAGGCGATGCATCTGATCATCATTAACAGCTCTGAGATAATGAATCACTTGCTCCTCTCTCTCGGTTAATTCGCTATAACCAAGCGGCTAATGGCTGTCAACGCTGACTGATCACACTGATTGTGGTGACTTCTAATTGCAACAAAACAATTAAAAAAAAGCACCTCGCTTAGTTATGCGTCCCACACACACACACACACACACACACACACACACACACACACACACACACACACACACACACACAAAAAGAATATTGTATAGAAAAGAAGATGAGCGACAGAGATACCAGCTTCATATAACCACACAGGCAACATTATAGAGGAGAGGCGATGTGTGCGAATAGTGCTCCCCGGTGAAGCTCATCCTCCTGAGGGAAACAACAGCACTGTTGCGTCCTCCACACACAATCCCAGAGATCTCTCGCTCCCCGCCACTGCACCCAGGGCCTCGTCATAAAGCGCAACATCTAATTGGAGTGCAATTACCTAATCACAATTGACAATTAAACAAAGAGAAATTGGTACCTAGAATGACTACCTCTGCAATTACACATTAAGTGCGAGGTATAAATTGAGTTTCGCACATGGCCTAGCATAATTGTGTGTTTGTGTGCGTGAGAGGCAAAAGCCTCTCAAATTATTCCTGCAACCAGACTGACGTTAGCCCTTATTTATGAGCAGGAATTCCGTCTCTTCGGCAAGTCCCTGCATTCTTCCCGGAGTTAAACAGCAAACCGCTAGGCCCTATCCTTCAGCCCATTCCTATGCTAATCGACAGCCTTACCCTGCCCAGCCTGGCCCCGTGTTTGTTTATTTTGCTGAGTGAGCAGTGGATAGCCGAGGGCTAGCCGAGAAAAAAGTGGAGTGGGATTCGAAGGAGGGGAGAAGAGAGGAGCCAAGGAGGGATGAAGTGCAGGAAATGGGTGTAAGATTGGGCCGTCTGATTGGGTTAATGGACCATACCTCAGAGCTAGCATAAAGATCGCGGTCCTCTGTTTTTTCAGAGCCCTCGTCTCTCTCAGCGGCCAGAATCTGGGCTTTGATGGTGTCCAGCGTGCGCAGCATCCAACCGTGCTGCCGGCGGATCTGCCTCTGAAGCTCCTGCCACTGGTGCGCAATCATCTGGAGAATGTCCCGGAGACCTGCATGTATACACACATGTTATATTCACATTAATACACACACAAGCTCATTTCCAGAGGGATGTGAAGAGAACGAATTTATCCACAGACTACATTTATTTATTCGCATTTGCTCCAAATTTGTAGACCTAGACATACATTTACACACATTGTTTCTATGCACATCCATAAAATATAACCCAGTGTGCCAGTGTGGTGAATCCCTGCTCATCAGTGCAGAGGTCCAGCAAGTACCCCCCCTACACACACACACACACACAAACACACACACGTCTCCCACTAGTCGCCTTTCTTTAACGAGTCTTTAATGTGCTGTGATTCCTCCATTCATCATGCCTCCCATTTAAGCACCACCCCTACACACATTCCCTCATCTCCACCACAGCAAGTGCAACCACATCACCACTAATAATACTCCAAACATTAGCCTAATCACTACCATCAGCATCTTCATCATATAAAAAGTGGTTTGATGTAGTCAAAGAATGGTAGTTTGATAGTTTCAAGTCAATTTTAATGTCTCTTTTTAGAGGAACTAATCAGAAGAAGAGAACTACTGAGGCTTTTACTTTTCAGTCACTCAGTAGTGTGAATCAGCACCGATGTATGTTTTGTTACATATTTTCAGCTCATCCTTTTAAATGAATGCATGAAAACATGCTGTATAGTAAATTGTGTGTGGTTTTAAAAAATTAAAATGCATTCACATCTACTTCACTATTTTGGTTCAATCATTTTAAAATGAACATTCCCACATTTGCATCATGGTTTCCATGGTAACATGTTGTTGAAAGTTATATTGTAGAAAGTTGCTATTTAGTTATGAATCAGTTCCTAGTGAGTATATATTTAGTTTTTTTTTCCTTTGTTTGGAATGAATTGATCCCATGCAACTCTGGCTTTAAAACTAATCCTACTTAAACAACTAATACTACTAATCTAAATTTGGTTTATCAGTTTCGTTTATAATTTAGCTTTGTCCGTCTGTATTCCTTTTGACTTGGACTTGAACAGGGTCAGTACTCAGTGAAGAACACACTCCATCCTGTTAATCAATCACGCTATTTTTTTTTTTTCAATTTACAAAATAGTGTTTGTGTAGTTTTGTTGGAATTTTCATCAACTATAATAGTCTTGGCTAATATAAGAGCGTGAGTTCTGCATTAATTCCTGTGCACGCAGAGCCATTTCTAGAGACTCGACTCCTGCCATTGCCACAGTCTGCTCACTCCAAATCCTGCTCCAGGTAATTAAAAACACACACATGAGGGGCAGGAGTGCCGCAATGCTCTGCGTGCATGAGGAGTTTTTGTCTATTGAGTGTAGCACCATGCCACCTCGCGCACCTGCCGAAAGCTTGGATTTGCTGAGTTGCTAGGAAACCAGGTATTAGGGGCCGGGGTGGAGTGTTGGGAGGAGATTTACTTATAATGGCAAAGTGAGAGGATGCTCCAAGCCAAAGAAGATTAGATGTATAGGTGTGTGTGTGTGTGTGTGTGTGTGTGTGTGTGTGTGTGTGTGTGTGTGTGTGTGTGTGTGTGTGTGTGTGTGTGTTTAAGAGATTGGTATAAGGGAGCTGGTGTGGCATGCTCTGATGGGCACGGTAAGAATAGTCCTGCTCCGGGCGGCCATCTGCATATTTAATAGTGTCTGGCTTAACCAGATGACAGGAGGTCAGCTTAGTGGATTTGTACATTTGCGCAACACTCTGCCAGACGCTTCAGGGAAATAATTATAGAAAGAGAAAGAGAATGCAAGAAAGATTGAGGGAGAGAAAACAGAGCTGGGCAAGAGGAAGATGTGAGAGCGGGTCTAGTAGGTGGCCTTTGACTTTGGCTCCCGCTGTTCTTAATTCCAGTTCTCTTCATACAGAGGACTGCACTATTGCGTCTGCACACATTCCATTCGCTGCTTTATCCCACAACTCAATTCAGCCAGACGCGCTCGGAGTGGATGTGAAAAGGCAAGTATGCAGTAGCGGCGGTGGCTGCGAAGCGGTTATTTGAGGATTTATAAATTCTGAAGGTCAGTATGTTAATATAAACATTAATAATAAATGTGCAGCTTGCCGGTGCGCTACCTGATTTGTGGCAGGTGATGAGTTCCAGCAGTTGCCTCCCCTCCTCCAGGAGACTGTCTTTCAGTGCACAGTGACTGTCCACGTTCAGCTTGAAGCCCTGCACACAAGACACACACCCAAGAACAGAAACACACACACGGCATGAGATCTCCATGCAGGGAAATTTCCTCACACGCAGTTTATCTCTCACACATTTTCTCCTGCTTTCACACACTCCCTATGTCTCTCATTCACACATGCACAAAGCCACATATGCATGTGAGATAATCTGAATTTTTTTCTCTTTAACTCAAATAGGCCCCCCTACAATTGTCAGAATCTTTCTCTCTCTCTCGCTCTCCCCCACAAATACACACCCCATCAGCAGCACTGTCTCCTTTCATCTTGATTCATCTGCACTCTTGAAACAAATGCTCATAAGTCACATTAGGGGCCTTTGTGCAATTGCTGAAAATGCGCATAATCTCTTGACACACTGGCTTCACACAACCTCTAAAGATCCTTCACACACTCCCAGACCTCAAACACACATTATTCATAAAGCGGCGTGCCTCTGTGCATTGGAGCCTCTATTCTCCTTCTCCGCGTATTTGTCTGAGTCAACCCTGCTATCTGTGGCGTGCTGAATTATTAACAAATGACAGACGTCCCTCTAATACATCATCCATGGCATAAACTAATATTCAAATGACATTATAAAACTGAAGCCATTTCTCCCACAGATGTGCCCTCCAGAAAATGACCTCAGAAGCCCACTCCATTCAGCAAGGGAGAAACTGTTCTACTCTTTCTTCTCTTTCATTCTTTCTTTCTGTCTTTCTAAAGAGTGATACAATAGTGTACCATCCTTCCTGGCTCAAAGGATCCATCAGACGTGTGTCCCATAACTCTCGGGCGTGTGCGCTTCCCCCGAGCGCCTGTCCATTTATTCTGATGTCTCTATTTCAACTACTACACTCTCTTTTTCCCCTGCTTTCCCAAATCCTCTATACACACACACACACACATGCACCTCCTTGCTGCCTCTCTCGGTGGGTGCCACTGCCGCGGCGCAAACTTTCATGTTGATTGGTTTTGATAATACCCAACAGAGGGCTCTCCACTTGCTAAGTGTAATCAAAGTGTAGAGAGCATTATCCCGGCTCCTGGAGGAGAGGTGGGGGGGGGGGGGGGGGGGGGCGGGTGCTGTGTGGTTTAAGATGTGAGGCGAGGGTGGAGGGTGTGGAGGGAGAGCGATCCCATGAGGCGGCCTGCAGTGAGCCGCCTAGGGCCATCTTCCCCTTCCATTCTCATCTCCTCACATCTCTCCCAACCCTGTTTCACACCATTACCGGCTGGTCTGATCTGACTGGTCCTGCCGGGAGAGCCCGGAGCTGCCACTGGCTATCTGAGCATCCCTCTATCTTTTCCTCTGCCTCTGTCTAGAGGAGAGACCTCTTTGTCTGTGCCTGTCTCTCTGACAATATCCGTGTTCACCAGTGTTCTGCATGCAGCTCTACCATGCAGCCTTCATTCCTGTACATCAAAATGTCAACTGGCAGGTATAATGAATAATTTCTACCTTCCTAGGAAATCACTCTGTCTATATGCATGACTATCTGTTTAGGCTTAGGTATACAGTACATCAAGTCTCTACGCCTACATAAACATTAAACTAACATGTAACTGGAATTGTATAGATAAACAAACTACCTCGGCCTCAACGATGGACGAATGTGCTTCCTCTGCATATGCGGATGCAGGACGCAGACGTTACTCACACAAGCCAGGACATTTTAGACCAAAATCTCTTCCTTTTCACAGAAAGAGCGCCATGTGACATAGCAGAGGACCAGACATAGACCTTTTCTTTATCCTGTTTACTCAGCAGTAACTGCTTCAAACAAAAATCTTTAATATTCCATGAATGGGGCTCCCGAGAGCATTGGCTCTATTGTCAGGAGAACACAAGGGACATCTGTATGGCTTGGAGTCTAAGAGAGCAAAATTGGCTCAGCTCTCTGGCTAGGAGCGATGGTATATTCTCTTTTCCCTGTCAATCATAATCTACTGTAGTAACATTCACCAATCATGGTCACCTGTGAGTTCAGGGATGCAGTAGAGAGCAGTTAGTGTACTTTGTACATTAGTGTTCAAACAAAGAACTTTTTTCATGCTTTTTGACCTTTTTCCATTTTTGTATTAGCCTGGGTTGAAATAAGTGAATTACTGTAGATATTTTCCCCAATGTAACCTCACATACAGTAGGAAGACGTCCTGTCCCGGCTTGTAATTCATTTACATAAACACTGAACCAATGCGTTTGGAAGAGGAGTGAAACTGAGGAGCATTTTGTCTAGGGGCACACTTTGGTGGAGTTCTGAGATCCGTGTTATCTTGTTAAAACCATAGTAAAATATGGAACCTTTAATGTGTTCATCTGTGCCAGACTTCTGTTTTTTTTTTGTTGTTTTTTTTTATCAAATATATACTGTAGCAACGCATTAAACCATGTTAATTATTCATCCATCGTCTTTACCGCTTGTGCAGGGACAAGTGTAAGTGTCCAAGGCGGAAAACACATTGAATGAGGTGTCGACACAGTGCAGGGCACAAGCACACACATACACACGGACACTCAGATATCATGGGCACTTTGGAATCGTCAATCAGTCTACACCACATGTCTTTCCTCTGTAGGAGGAAACCAGAGTACCCAAAGGAAACCTACCAAGCACAGGAAGAACACGCAAAGCGCACCTACACAGGGACGTAATTCAAACCTCCAACCCTGGCTCTCATGCCACCCCAATGTCAAAAATGTCTTCTAAAATTATCTGAAAACAAGTAGTGTTCATTTTT
The DNA here is from genome assembly GCA_011419295.1 of Clarias macrocephalus. NCBI lineage: Eukaryota > Metazoa > Chordata > Actinopteri > Siluriformes > Clariidae > Clarias > Clarias macrocephalus. Next base: position 10,423 of record JAAGKR010013389.1, read on the forward strand.
AATTATTCTCTCATAACCATACATAACCAGCTCTTAATAATTATTCTATCAGTACAGCGATACATTTTATCACTGCTAATGCTTTTGGTAATCAACTTTTTTAATTGATTAAAGCAGGATAACTATTTTTGTTTTAACAAAACAGTGCTGGTTATAGCCTGTTGTATATAGAGAAAAAAAATGATGTGACTTCATCCCAAAAGCTTTAAACATTCTCAAAGGGGATCTAAATGAATATGAATTGCAGATATGCTAAATGAGCTGTCCAATACTTTAAACTGCCCAGGTGTAGGCTGCAAGAGGAGAAGGTTAAGGACGGCAGTGGGTTCTGATGCGGAGATGGAGTGAGGAGGATATGCTGGTGATGGATCAGCACACATGCACATCTATCACTGATGACAGACAAGAGCAAGTGTGAAGAACGCTTATTTATGGCTCTGAATACCGACTGGATTGATATCCTTTACAGACCTAAACGCCTTAAAAATGAGTAAACAAATAAACAAAAGCCACAAGAACCAGATATCTGTCATTGACTGAATGCCTTTTATAAAACCGCGCACCACAATGTGAATGCTAACACAAACATTCAGTCCACCTGTGAAGGATCTTCTGTGCTATTACATGTTAATTGGAGACAAAAAAAATAAGAACAATGAAATCAAATGCTTTCACAATCGTATGAAAATCTTATTTTTTAAAAATCACGGTTGACTGTCGACAATAATCCCATGCACATCATCTGATTATGACTTCAGTTTAACGTTGTGTTCAAATGTTTGCATACTGTACCTTGGAGGAATTTTCAAGATTTTAACCATTTTTAAAGAAAACATGAGTGAGAATGAAAAAAACAAACGTATTTTATTTCTTACACGACTCAAGTTCATATGTAAGGCACAAAAGAATGGCACAATCATCAAACAAATCATGACAATAAAGAAAATTAGGAAATAATCCCTGTTCAAAAAGTTTGCATATTTTTATTTCTTAACATCATGTATTGCACCCTTTAGCGTCAATGATGGCATGCAGTCTTTTGTAATAATTGTGCATGAAGTCCTTAATTCTCTCAGGGGGTATAGCTGCCCATTCTTTTTTGGCAAAATATATCCAGTTCCTGTAAATATTTTGGTTGTCTTGCATGAACTGCACGTTTGAGATCTCCCCAAAGTGGCTCAATGATATTGAGGTCAGGAGACTCAGTGCTGATGGCCACTCCAGAACCTTCACCTTTTCCGCTGTAGCCATTAGAGGGTCGACTTGGCCTTGTGCTTTGGATCACTGTCATGCTGGAACATCCAAGCGCGTCCCATGAGCAGCTTTCGTGCTGTAGAATGCAAATTGTCTGCCAGCATTTTCTGATAACATGCTGCATTCATTTTGCCAATCAATTTCCCCTTGCCACTGGAGCTCACACAGTCCCAAAACATAGGAGATCCACCACCATGCTTTATAGTGGGGATGGTCTACTTTTCACCGTAGGCCTTGTTGACTCTTCTGTGATTATAAAGTTCAATTTTGGTCTCATCACTCCAAACGACTCTGCTCCAGAAGCTGTGAGGTTCGTCTTGGTGCTGTCTGGCAAGGCTTTCTCCTGGCAACTCAACATCCAGGTCATTTGTGTTCAAGTACCTCCTTATTGTACTCCTTGAAACAACTTTTTTTCCAGAGCATCCCTGTATTTCTCTTGAAGCTGTTTATGGGGTTTTCTTTGCATCCTGAACAATTCTTCTGCCAGTAGTGGGGAACTCTTTCTTGGTTTACCTGACTATGGCTTAGTATCAACCGAGCCCCTTATTTTTCACATATTTTTATCAGAATTTGAACAGTGCTAACTGGCATTTTTAAGTGCTGAGATATCTTTTTACATCCTTTTCCTGCTTTATAAAGTTCAATTACCTTATTTCGCAGGTCCATTGGCAGTTCTTTTGTCTTCCCCATGGTGCAGTATCCGGCCAAGTCAGTGCATCACCTCATGAGCTAAAAAACTCACTGACTATTTATACACAGATACTAAATACAAGTCATAGGTGTGGAAACTTCCATTTAATAACCATTTACAAATGTGTGTGTCAACCTGTATATGTATAATGTGCCCAAACATTCAAGCAAACTTTTGATCAGGGCTGTTTGGGTGATTTCAGTTATTATTAGTTTTTAAAAAGGAGTCAAACACCTGTGACCTCACGTAACCACTATTCTTAAATGAGAAAAAAAAGTGCACTATTAGTCATATTTTCCAAATAAATGTTAAAATGTTTAAAAATTCTATGAGCACAACTGTATAATAAATATTGTATATATATATATATATATATATATATATACTCATCATCCACTTCAGGTACACCTGAGCAGTACTGAGTTGTATCATTGTGCTTTCAGAACTGCCTTAATTTCTCATGTCATAGAGTCAACAAGCTGCTGGAAGGATTCCTATTTGGTCCATATTGACATGATATCATCATGCAGTTGCTGCGGACTTGTCAGCTGCACATCCATGATGTGACTCTCCTGTTCGACCACATCCCAAAGGTGCTCTATTGAGATCCGGTGACTGTGAATGAACTCATTGTCATGTTCAAGAAACTAGTATGAGGTGGTTTTAGCTTTGTGTGACATGGCACTTTATTCTGTGGTCTTAAAGTGATGTCTAAATTTGGTGAGCCCATGTGACAGGAGTTCCACCCAGTGTGATCTGCTTCAGTGTTCGACATGGTGTGCATTCAGGGATCCTCTTTGGTGTGCTTTGGTTGTGACAAGATGTTATTTGAGTTACTGTGGAGTTACTGCACCTCTATCAGCTCGAAGCAGTCTAGCCATTCTCGTCTGACCTCTGGCATCAACAAGGCATTTTCGCCTTCACAGAACTGCTGTTCTCTTTTTCAGACCACACTCAGTAAACCCTTTACAGTTCTGATAGGTGTCTGTGAAAATCTCTGGGGATCAACAGTTTGAGAAATACTCAGACCGGCCCGTATGCCACAATTAACCATGCCGCATGGTTCCCAATTCTGCTGCTTGGTTTGTACTTCAGCAGATCTTTAGCAGATGCATTGAATTGCTCCCATGTGATTGACTGAATAGATATATGCGTTAAAAAGCAGTTGAACAGGTGTACCTAATAAAGTGGCCAGTGAGTGTAGTGCACAGTGCATATTGCTATATTCTGAAAGCTTCACAAGAGAGCACAATTTCTTTGAATACATGGTCACGTGCAAAGTGCCCTTGTTTGCTTTTCAACATCCCTTACCTTGACCACTCTAAGTCACAGAGGAAATATAATCTGCATAAATTTCCCATGCGAAACTGAGACCTTCTCCCGTGTCCTAGAGTGTGTGTTTGGTGTGTATATATGCAATCAAACTGCTCGTTTGGCAGGAGCTTGGCATGTGAGGCGTGTTTTGTTGTGCCGTGTTGTTGTCGGTAAGTGTTTTGTTGTGTTGGAATTGTTTGCAGGAGCAGGTAGGCAGCTCTGCTCACACAGTCTGACTCTCCTGCTCAGTCCTGACAGCGGGGCAGCTGGGTTATCGCTGACGTGACACCAATAGATGTGCCGAAGCAACCACCGGGCCACGAGCTTCCCCTCTGCCTAATCCTCAAATCACATTAACTATATATATATATATATATATATATATATATATATATATATATATACAGAAAGA
>JAAGKR010013390.1:0-14091 GCA_011419295.1 Clarias macrocephalus
AGGTCATACAGGTGTGTGGGGGCGGGGTAAAGACAGGTCATACAGGTGTGTGGGGGCGGGGTAAAGACAGGTCATACAGGTGTGTGGGGGCGGGGTAAAGACAGGTCATACAGGTGTATGGGGGCGGGGTAAAGACAAGTCATACAGGTGTGTGTCTGTGGGGGAGGAGTCTGCGGGGGTAAAGACAGGTCATACAGGTGTGTGGGGGTGGGGTAAAGACAGGTCATACAGGTGTGTGTCTGTGGGGGAGGAGTCTGCGGGGGTAAAGACAGGTCATACAGGTGTGTGGGGGTGGGGTAAAGACAGGTCATACAGGTGTGTGTCTGTGGGGGAGGAGTCTGCGGGGGTAAAGACAGGTCATAGTAACTGCTCTTATACTACAGCAGGTTGACACTTACTGTTTCATTTATCAGCAATTACAGAAGTTCCACCTTTTATACACAGTTAATGTGAAGTGTTCATTAATATGAACCTGCAGTCAGTCAGAACCGCTGTTAATCTGAGCACCTTCTGACCAATCAGAACTGAGAATTCTAAACATTTAAACACACCAAAATGATTCCTTAACCCCTGGAATACACACTACATATCAGTGTTTTAAAATGATAAATTAAGCACTCGATGTTTAAGTGTAAATATTAAACATTGCATCTTTACCTGCCTTTGATCGTTTCCTCCCGGCCGTTGTTCCCTCGGCCCGTATTCAGAGTCAGTGATTTAAACGTCATGTCAGTGTTTATATGCAGGGAAACTTATTCAGAGTTAGAATTACACTCACGCTTAAGTTGATTTGCTGGTGTGATCTGCAAATGACACACACACACACACACACACACACACACACACACACACACACACACACACACCTCTGGGAAGCGTGGAGGCATCTGTGATGAGGCTTTGCAATCGCATCTCTACAATCTGGCTTTAAACACAAGCACTTGCCTTCAGGCCAGAAAAAAACAATCAGGGATAAAACATGCAGATAAAGAGGGAAATTGTCTCATTTTTTTGGTATCAAATTTAACATGATGCAACATAAAAGAAAGGAGCAATTTAACAACGACAGATAAACATCATTATGATGAGATATGAATGAGAAACAGTGAGCATGAAGCTTAACCTCTAATACATTTTGTACAAGCACATCACGCCTAAATTACTAGTTAGATTAGCTAGAAGAGCTGCCCATAAAAATGACCAGGGGACCTGATACTGTGTGTAACACCAATCAGACGTGATCTAAAAGACATTTACATTAAAGCCATCGAGGTTCTGGGATTTTCTTGTGCCACCGGGAGGCTCTGGTCCCTCAGGGCGTGGCCCGGCAAGACCTCTGGGGGGTGCTGTGTGTCTGGCACCAGGGCGTTGGTGGCAGATCCTTTGGGTACTGGTGCTTTCAGACTCATCTGTCCAGTTCATCCCAGTGCATGGAGCTGATCGAACTGGGATCTAGGGAGTTGGGATGATGGGCAATTACTTTTACACAAGAATTAAAAATTTTTAATACTTTAAATTTTTTTGTTTTAAAATGTAGTTTTAAAATTACATTTTGTATTTATTCGGGTTATTTTTGTGTAAAATTAAAAATTGTTTGACTATTTGAATCATTTAAGTGTGACAAATATGCAAAAAAGAAATAAATCAGGAAGGGTCAAATAGTTTTTCACGGCTATTAACTATTAATATTACATACACTCATTTGCTACTGCTTGTACTTTACCATACCAGTACTGGCATGTACAGTATGTACAAACATACACTATATTGCCAAAAGTATTGGCACACCTGCCTTCACAGGCACATGAACTTCCAATTCTTAATCCATAGGGTTTAATATGATGTTGGCTCCGCCCCCTTTGCAGCTATAACAGCTTCAACTTTTCTGTGAAGGCTCTCCACAAGGTTTAGGGGTGTGTTTATGGGAATTTATGACCATTCTTCCAGAAGCGCATTTGTGAGGTCAGACACCGATGTTGGACGAGAAGGCCTGGCTCACAGTGACGTGCCACAAAACCTATCCTGGTACTTCATAAAGTCCTATGGTGTGTGTACCACGGTAATGTTTGCAGTACCACAGTAAGACTATGGTATATTATGGGATGTAGTATAGTTTACTGAAGTAACAGTAAACAGGTAACTGTACTGTGCGATTATTTCTTCCTCTTCTTTTAATGGAGCAATCGATGTGCCAAACATGAGTAACGGCAGAGACCGAGCTGTCTCACCGAGCGGCGCGAGTGCAGGCGCGGGCGTTTCATCACGGCCAGGAGAGGCGTCTGTCTATTCCTGCAGGAGATGGCGAGAAGCAGATCAGTCAGCACCACCTGTGAGCTCTCTCAGCAACATTCATTTGGCAAGAAGGGATTTCACTTCTTCAGGTCCTTTCAGGCAAATCGTGCAAGATTGCAGAGAGGCGCGAGGAACAGATAAAAAAGTGCTTGATTTTCACAAAAATAAATACGTAAGTAAGTAAATAAATAAATAAATAACAAGCATCTGCATCAAGTTTAAATTATAAGAAGAAACCCTGCTGTCCGTGTCTGATAAAACCCGGCCGCTTTATTGCTTCAGATGCAGAAGAACATTCAGAAGCTTCCTGTAATAAAGGGAATAAAATTACAGAGTCAGCAAAGTGAGCTGTAACTGTCTCTTGTTGTTTTGTTGAAGGCGTACAGTATGAGGGGGTGTTCTGCTGAGATACATGACCAGTTTACTGCAGAGCTGCCATCGTTCAGCCCTTCAGCAAGGTCCTTCAGCCTCAACCTTAAGATACAACCGGTGGTCGAGCTGGCGACCCGACCCTGAGGGAAACTGCCACATGATGCCTTATATTTGTTATTCTTGTCTTTTTCTGTGTTGTAGCTCAGATGGCCGAGGCTCAAGGTTGTTGATTTGGGGATGTGAGGATCCGGGTTCGAGCCCTGCCGTCGGTGGGTCGCCACACCCCCACGCCATCCAGCCACTGCGCACAGCGCCACGCCCAAGCCCGGATAAAACCTGTGCCAAGTTGTTGTGCGGATTGATGCTCTGGCGACCCCTCAATGGGAGCAGCCGAAGGACCGACAACAGCACGCGCATCTTTAAAAGAAGAAAAGCACAAGGTTTCATTTATTTTCTGAAATCAGCACAGGGGCGAAGTGACCCACAGCACACCCCATGTTTGGGTGAAAGTCCTTTAGCAAGACCACAGGCAGTAAGGATAGACCACAGGCAGTAAGGATGGGCGGCCATGTCTCAGCCTCCGTCACTCTCAGCACTGGAGCCCCCCAGGGTTGTGTTCTGAGCCCCCTCTTTGTACACCTATGACTGCGTAGCCACTACCAACTCCACCACCATCATTAAGTTTGCTGACGACAACCGTTGTGGTGGGCCTGATCACTGACAATGACGGCCTACCTGGAGGAGATTGGAAATCTGGAGAACTGGTGCCAGACGAACAACCTCCTCCTGAACGTCAGCAAGACAAAGGAGTTGATAGTGGACTTTAGTACTAAGCAGGAGAGGAACTACCAGACCCCCGTCATCAACGAGAGCCCAGTGGAGAGAGTGGACAGCTTCCGATACCTCGGTGTTCACATCAAACAGGACCTGTCGTGGTCCTGTCACATCAACACCGTGGTGAAAAAGGCCCGGCAGCGTCTCTACCACCTCAGACGCCTGCGAGACTTTAGACTGGCCTCTAAGGTGCTTAGGAACTTCTACTCCTGCACCATAGAGAGCATCCTGACGGGAAACTTCTCAACCTGGTTCGGGAACAGCACCATGCAGGACAGACGAGCTCTACAGAGGGTGGTGCGATCAGCTGAGCGCATCATCCACACTGAGCTCCCTGACCTGCACTCGATCTACAGCAAGCAGTGCTGGACCAAGGCCAGGAAGATCATGAAGGACCTCAGTCACCTCAACAATGGACTGTTCTCTCTGTTGTGGTCAGGAAAGCGATTCCGCTCCCTGAAGGCCAATACGGAGAGACTGAGGAGGAGCTTCTTCCCGCAGGCGATACGAGCTCTCAATCACAACACCACATAGGACCTAACACTCACACACTTGCACATTTTGCACACCTCAGGACTGAACACTTTTTAACTTGTACTTTTTACCAGGACGCACAATCAGTTTACATGTGGAACATTTGCACCCTTGCACATTTTGCACACTGTGAACTTGAACTGCAGCCTTGGACATTATACTGACAATAACTGAACACGACATTACTGGACTGCACTACATTATATTTCTATTATATTTCATTTACTAGATACATTTCTATTTTTAGTAGATATTCTTTAACTTTTTTATATTTATCTTATCCTAAAATTTTATTTTCATTTTTATTCTTATTCTAATTGCTGTATATTATGTAAATAAGTGTTTCTTAATTTTTTAAAATCTCTTATTTCTTTTTTCTTATAATATTGCAGGTCAACAGCAGTCGTATAAGCATTTCACTTCATATCATACTGTGTATGACTGTGTATGTGACGAATAAAATTAGAATTAGAATTAGAATTGTCTGTGCACACAGAGACACCCACATGACCAGACCAAGTGTGGCATAAACTGTAACGCTTGAAGAAGGCACTCGTCCAGAAATGGCCGGAGGTTTCTCAGTTTGCCACGAGCTGACGAATTAAGAGTTAAGCACTTTATTAAACAAGAAATTCAGGTTCACACGTTTCTCATCCAAACAAGTAAACTGGTGGTGTTTGTCTTGTTCCCTGATTTTTATATTGACGCTGAGAAAAAAAAAGGTTTCAAAAGATAAAAGTGAGCACATCATACACTCTACAGTGAAATCCTGTGTGTGTAAGAAAGATGTTTTTTATTTTCAAATTATGCTGCTATAATGCAATCTGCACTACCCGTGTGTATAATTCACACACGCTAAATAGCTGAATATCCTCTGGCGCGCCGCCAGTCATTCCCAGCACAGTGCTGTGTGTTTTTCCCTCTCCCGTGTGCTATCGCTCTTCTAACAGAGTGCAGCTGAATCAGCATCATCCTTCGCTTTATATTCCCTTTTTCTTTATTTTTTTCTTTATTTTTTTGCTGTGAGTTATGAGAGCAGGAGCGCTGATACAGAACTACAGATCAGCAGCTTGGACAGTCGCACGAACCGGCAGGTGTAGGGGTGTTCCTAATAAAGTGGCCGGGCAGCACTTGATATGCAATCATATTTCCATCTTTTGTAAACAAACTCCAATCCACAGTTTCCCTATTTTTATAAAAATAAAACAGTACCATGTGGTTATACCCCAGGTTGACGCACAGCAGCACTGGCAGGTTCTGTAGATGCAACTTCATAATGCTTAAAGAGAACTTCTTTAAACAAAGACATCAGGTCAGGTTTAGACCACGCCTACTTCCTGTTTAAATCAAAATATAGATTGTTCATCTATTCATTCTAATGTTACGTTGTAAAATACATATCAGCCGTTCAGCTGACAACTGTGAACATGTGCACAGAATCCAAGATGGCTGCCGCGGATGGCGGCCTCGGGGTGTGTGTCCCTTGTGTTCCTTTTTTTAAAATTCTCACACCAAAAGGAGAGATTCTGAACATCAAGTAAACAACCCCGAGGACTCATCTCTCCGCTTCTCACTCTCCATCTGTGGTTTTATTGGACATTGTGTTAAAAGAAGCTCTGACATTTGGCTGTACAGGGTGTTGGTGGTGGAGGGAGGGGGGTGCGGGGGCAGGGGAGTGTCTGTACTGCATCACCACGAAGCATCATTATGCGACAAACTGGAAAAAGAGCAATTTCTTTTCACCCTCCTCTGGTTTGTGTTCTACAGAACGCCGGCCGTGTGGATCTCTACCCGACTCGGCTTTTCTGACCGGACCCAACGCAAGTACGGAGGTAGATGTTTTCATACAAGCAATGGCTGGTGTAAGGACTTGAGCAGTGCTGTTCTCCTTTACTGGAATCTTCTTTCATGAACTGCAAATGTTTCTAATCCCACAAGTTCTTCTCCTTCATACTGGTTGATGTGGACATTGCACCGCAGGCCCGTGTGCAACCTCGCAACAGAATACTGTGTGGGCAGAGGACAAACCTGACTCTTTCGTTAACTTTAACAACAGTAACTAAACCCTTGACTTCCCTAAAGACAGACCATTCATTACATTTCTGACCATGGAGAAGAAGACCCTGGACCACCACAACACTCCATGCCCTGTGCTGCTTCAAATCCACAATCATCACGTGTTCCCAAAACACCAATAACATCAGGACATTAAAACTACAGACCTGTCACTCAGACCTCTGTGGTAATGGGAGTCATTTGAGCAACTTGTGCTCTCCTATCTTGAAGACATTACAGACCCACATCCAGACCCCCTGCACCACAGGGTCAACAGGTCTGTAGAAGATGCTGTAAACACGCCCTTCCATTTCATTCCCCAGCACCTGAACCCTACGCAAGAATCCTCAGTGTGGACTTTATCTCTGCATCCAACACAATCATCACGGCCCTGCTGGAGGACAGGCTCTCTCAGGTAGGGGGCTCTGACTCCATCTGCAGGTGGATCACAGACTTCATGATGGACAGGAGACATTGTGCTGAAGCTGGGGAAACACATCACTCGTGTGCTTTTTACTAGCAAGGGTTCTCCATGAGGCTGTGTTCCTAATGCTCTGCTCTTCTCCGTGTGCACAACACCTGCACCTCCGGCCATCAGGCTGTTAGGCTCCTGAGGTTCGTAGACACTACATCCAGAGGTCATGTGTCTTGCCTATGGATGGGAGCTTGACCATCAGATGACCTGGTGTGGGCAAAACAACCTGGAAGTAGATGTTTGAAAGAACCCACCACATTTTACCCCATCACCCTGTGCTGCACACAAGTAGGTACGGTACTAACGAGTCCTTCCTATTCCGGGGCACCATCATCACCCAGGACCTCATGTGGGAATTAATAAAAATCTCAATGGGAAAAGTGCTCCTGCACTGGTTAGTAAATGGAAAAAACGCAAGTGGAAATCTAGCATGTTTTATTAGACTTTTATTGTATAAATGACAGCAGAAAAGTCTCATACACGGCGAGCCAGAAGCAAACATTTCAAAAATAATTGCGAGTTTACCCTGGTGTCTAACGGGTCGTTTCTGACCTGGACCGAGACGGCGGTCAGTCCTGTTTAGGTGACTTCAGGTTTACACGGTTCACATTATTCTTCTGCTACATCAGACCAGCATCAGAGCTTTGATTGTGAAGCCATATTAAAGATGGATTAGTGTGACCTGTGATGATATTTCAAAGTGATTTGACTCGGATAACATATATCCATAATATCATCCAGTTCACACCGATATAGCCTGGATGTGTTCATCAGAGCACAGATGTACAACAAGAACAAAGCTCGAGGGTTTGTTATTACATCACCATGAACTTTAACCTCGGGTGGAGAATAATTACTTGTAAGACAATAGACATTTATAATAGATTGAAATTATAATCTTAATATATATATAATTCTTTTCAGATTAAACGAATCCAGCTTGAAAATACAGGAGAAGAATAAATATATACAAGGACAGCCTTCATAATAAAGAAAGAAAAAACACATTGATGTAAGGTTTAGAAGCCATGTTTCAAACATGATGAGATGAGTATTACCCTGAAACAAAACATTCCCCTTTATTTTATCGACTTCAGGCATGAATGCCAATAGGTCGAGGAAAAAAAATGTGATTATATAATAGGCCACGCCCCCTGACATGCAGTTGCAAGAAGATGAGCCTTCAGCAGAGATTAAGGGTCCAAGCACCAAGGCTATGGAACTGTATAGTTTAAATGTGCCTTTCTCCTTAATATGATGATGTGAATTCTGTCTTTTTTCTGTCTCATCTTACACTGAAAATTTCAATAAAATGTTAGTTGCAATTTGATTAATTATAATCACAAATTTGATCAGATGCTTGCGAATCAGAAACCATTGCTTGCGAGTTACTTTGAATGTCTACACTGATGGAGGGTAGGTTAGCGACAAGGAGTTGATACTTAGCATAATATGGGCTGCGATCAGCTTAAAAATCACAGACGGTGAAAGACACATGTACGTCGATTTATAATGGAGTTTGGCGCAGATTTGAATGTCTTTGTTAGCTAGCTAATAATATCATGCGTTCTTCACCATCGCGACTAGTTATAGCCTGTATCGATATGTCAGGCTACGCATCGTGTCCATGAAGCTAACCTCTCTCCCATCAGCGTAGACCCCACCCAGTACAATTAACATCACTTGCAACCAAAGATTTCTGATTGGCAAGCATCTCATAAAAAGCATGACCAAAATTACCAACATATATTCAACTGCAACTTATATTCAGTTTAAAAATGTTTTCACTTGCAAACTTGAGACGTGTGGTCTCAAATCTGGTTCATTTGTGGCAGAATTCGCTTCTTAGATGGGCTAGATAAGGCAAATGGTGGCGCTATAGAACACCACAAGAGTTTTTTTCTCTCTTAAGCTCTCAGTCACGAGTTATACCGTAGAAACTTTCCTGTTTCCTGGTGCCCTGCCATCTCGAAACAAACAATATTTCTGTGAACTAGTCCTATGACTTTTGTTGCATTTTTACAAGACTTATTAAAATCCTTGGTGAAGTCTGAACCTCAGCAGTTATCTTGGGAAATGCAAGTCTGATCAAGCTGGAATTTGGTAGACTCCATCGTTCTCATGCTGACTTGATTATCCAAAAGCCTTGTTGTCGTCGGCCAATCAGAATCCAGCAGGCATTAGAGGGGGTTCATGAGAAGCAAAGTGCTTGGACCCTGAAGAATCTTCAGCAGACTTTCTCGAATTAAAAAACAAAAAAGCTTTGATGTGAAATTGCTTCAACCTTTGAACAGGATTTCTGAGCAGAGGTTTTAAAGGGCTGTGCTGTAGGACATCAACACACTGTAGATGGTTCTTCGAAATGTCTCTATGATTCCTTGCCCTTGTGAGACTTTATTGGTGGACAAATCAAGCATCACGCATTGATTTCTCTGGAAATGAAGCAACTGTTGAGTGCAGGGTGCTAAATTCTGCAGCTCTAACTGCGCTCAGGCTTAAATCAAACCTTCTCGCTACAGTGTAACCAGCTACAAAAACCAGGAAATGTGGATTAAAACAGCTGGGCTATAAAATCCTGCGGCGTGTCTCCACCCTGACGTGTAGGCAGTAAATAAATGACAGCATGTCTGTTGACACTTCCTGAGGACTGGCAAAGTTTGACATTCACACGAGTAACTCCATTTTGGGACCTTTTTGTTTTGGAAAATCACAAAAGACGTCGAGAGCCTTTGAGGCGGAGAGGAACGGGACGGCATGAGGACGAGATCCGAAACAGCGACAGCATGGGAGGAATGGAAGGAGTGGAGAAGAGGGACAGCGTCTGCGTGAAGCGGATGTCTTTAGAAGTGAAACAACAATACAAGCACTAGCCTTTTCTTCATTTTTGTGCTTTATCCTAAGCTATATACATTACTTTAGGCTCTTAAATAAGCATTATTTGGACTGAGAAACAGGATCATTGCCCGTTTAAGGCAATTACCTTTAGGAGCTAAGCTCGTAAGATTTACAGTATAAGCACTCAAGACATGGCACAGATATTTACACCGCTCTCTGATCTCTTTGTCTGGAATTGAAACTGTATGAGCGTAACAATGACCTCTGGACCTCTAATGTTCACTTAGATGTGAAAATATCAGAAAATACCATTATGAGAAGAGATTATAATTAGGCTTGTGCGACACAACCATTTAGTCGTCGCCACACGATGTCCACGATAGTTTATTCTGTTTATATTATGTATGAGTTCCTGCTGTAATGGACACCAGAATCTGCAGTTATTTTCTCCCCAATCAACCAGATGAGAAGCGCATAAACGTGTTCATCTGGAAATGCTTGCAAAGGTGTTTTAAACTCCATCATATTAAACAAAGCTGCCGGGAAGCCCCGCCCCTTTCCCTCATCTCCCATGTCCTCAGGGCTCTCGGGACGCACCACACGACCTCGCTTTCTGCAACGCTAAATGGGGGATGTTTTGCGTTTGGGTTCAGTAATCTAAAATAAAGTTTAGCAATATGTTCTTCTTAAGGCCGAAATAATTGAAACTATTATTCGTTTGGACAAGGTTGTTTTTAAAAGTTTGAATGATGAAATGACGTTGATATGACTCTGAATGAACTGTAACCTTTATTTGGAGCGTTTCTGCCGATTGACATCCACAACATCCGAGCACATCGCCGTTCCCTTGGGGTTCTAGCACGGTTTAGAATTCGAGCAGAGATTGGGACGGACACAGCGGCTTTCCACACACAGAGTGTGTACCTCGTGTCACACGTTTTGTTTAGTGGTGCGTCTTACTGTAGCTCCCAAAGTGCTCCACTGCAATATGGCGTTTGAGGCGCTCGTTATGTACGCGCATTTACTAACCTCAGCGGTGTCGTCCCCACGTAGTCCAGTTGCAAAAACACACTCTTACTGCAGCGATGTTGACCCTGGAGCTCAGGCCGCCGGTTTGCTATTAATATCGTTTTAAAGTAGTTTTTGCCACATTGTGTTTGGGGCGTTTGTTCAGTGTTATCCATCCTCATGCATTTGATGTTGTTCTGATGTCATTTCATCAAAGTCATGCTAACTTTTTTTAAACAACCAAAGACCAACGCTGTCCCAGCAACATCGCCGTAAATCAGTTACAATTTTAAGTGAAATCATTTTTTAAAAGTTTTGTAGTTGCACAAGCCTAATTATATTATTTATTGAAATAAGATTTTGCTGTAATGTAGACCTCAGTACTTAGGACAGACCACGGCTATTGCTACTATTGCTTCCATCTGTGCAAAACAACAACAACAAAAAAAAACTGAAGATATTACTGTTCTGAGGATTGATGGTATCTCAGGAGAACTTTTCACAGCTTCACAATTTAAGCCAAGAGATCAGGACGCAAACATCGCGTTTCCGTTCTCGGGTACCGTAGCGCTAGAGATCAAAATGGAATCCTATGCTTACTTGGCTTTGCCATAAATGTGAAAATCATTACATTCATTGTTCACATTATACAGGTTATTTGAGAGTTCTTAGAGTAGTCAGTAATAAAATAACACCTTTGATGCTCGTCTCCGAGCAACCAGGTGCACTCTGTTTGACTTAAATAATAATCTGCTGCTTGTAAAGTACAGTCATGGACACTGAGTTATACTCTAGTGGTAGAATGTCCATGAGGGAGGCCGATATTGCTTGGAGTGCTGTTGGCATAGGGGTTAAAAGGATGGTACGGCGACTGAATCCCCGAGAGAGAATTGGGGATCATGGTGATGGTGTTTGTCGTCATGATCGGGAAGTCGTCTGGAGAGCGGCGCAAAGTCAGGGCGTAATCCGGGGGACAAGTGAGCCGCAGCATGTCGTGCCCTTGCAGGGGCTCACAATCATGATCGTGGTCGTGATCTAGTTGCTTCATCTGCAAGGACATTAGATCCTCGCTTGGAACCCTCGGCACATCGTTAGCAAGGTTCCTTGGTGGACTCGGACGCCGAGTGGACTCAAATCGATGCTTGTCCTTCTTGTAGTAGAGGGCTGCGAACGCCAGGATGTTTAGAAAGAGCAAGGATGCTCCGACGGCGATAGTGACACTCAATTCGGTGGAATAGTCTCGAGCTTCTATGGTTACGGAGCTGTCCTCATGCTTTAAATTGTTCTGCTGGTCTGTGGACTGCTTGATGTTAGGCGATGGGACCGAGGGATGCCGCGTGGTAGACGGCCAAAGCTTGGTGGATAAGCGCTTGGTGTATGAGAAAGGCGTCGTATCTTGAGGAGGGATCTTGGTGGTCGAGGAGACATACGGAAAAAGTTCATTGATGTTGTGCAAATGCGGCACCAGCTCCAGCCAGAAAGCAACCTTCGTGGCCCTGTAGTGGTCCCGGACACGTGGCTTGAGACCAATGTGAAGATACAGCTGGTCCTTGGGATTGTATTTGGACCAGGCCACTTCTTCAAAGCGATTAGGTTTGGTGTGAATGAATTTTGTATCCTGGGGAACCGGTTGGTTAGGGTCTCTGAAAAGCACAACAAAAAAGTCTTAAGCTTGAATCGTTAAACGTGATGGGAAAATGTTTATATAAATTCCAATGCTTCACGGAAAAATGAATGGTTTCATATCCTCTACCATCAGTATGGGTCCTCGAAAGGTACAACAAAGGTCTTGTAGATGGTATGCCTGAAATGATACAAGCTGAGCATGCATCAGGGTCGGCATTGTGAAATGGAATGATCGGATCATGAAATGCAGAAAAACAAAACAAAAAAATGCTTCAAGCTGACGCTGGTGTAATCTACTCACCCGGTTTTGGCAAAGTTAGTCCAGTAGGTCATAACCACAGCACTAAGCATTACATCATTCTTAGAGAAGTTGCAGCTGAAGAGATCAGTCGGGCCAATCATCGGGATGCCGAAGACATACGGAAGCTCGTCTCCATGCGCAGAATCTGCCCAGGCTGGCTTCATTTCGCTCTGGCAGTGGTGGTAGAAGGCGTAGAAATACGTAGGTGAGCCGTACTGAGCGTGCAGGTCCGCGGTGGCCACGGCAGGCGCCACCCACTGGTGATCCGTAAAAAGGGCGACCAAGGTTTTACGCCTCGTTTCTGGATTTTCCTTATCTGCCCAGTCCGTGTACATGAACTTTATTGTCTCCCGCAGGGTATCCTTCCCTTCCGGATATCCGTACAAGTTATCGACAAAATCTGACACGGCGAATTCAAAGTCATTTCCAGCAACACCGTCCTCGCTGTCCACGATACCGTCCACGAATTTATAGCCCTCGCCCTGGTTTACCCCAAGCATGATGTCGTAATTCAGAAACTCGCCTTGCTCCATCAGGATCTGTGGGTCATCTGGCACAACATCTCCATCAATTACGGGCCCAAAAGCAATGTGGTACTTGGCAGGAGTTATGTTCTGCTCGATGAGCTCTTTGTAGTTCTTATTCTGGAGGCACTGGATCATTTCCATGGAGTCGTCCTCGTTACACCCGACCTTCTCGGCCAGCATTCGCGTGTATTTGGCCGGCTGGTAGTTAACGGCCCAGCTAGAAAGAGCTGTACCGCTCTGGATGATTGCTTTCTGGAACAGATCTGGAGAAAACGATCACCAGAATGGTATTTAGTATTAAATCTGAACACGTGAAGGATACATTTAGGAAATACACAGTGCTGTATTTGAGAAGGTGATATTTCTGGGAGTGAATGAGTAAGTAACCTACCTTCTGAATAGTGCGACAAAGTCAACAGACTGACACATGACGCTCCAGCTCCAGACCCGAATATTGTCACTCTTCGAGGATCTCCATTAAAAGCCTGGATGTTCTCTTTCACCCATCTGAGAGCCTGAATCTGGTCCAAGA
Source organism: Clarias macrocephalus (assembly GCA_011419295.1). Taxonomy (NCBI): domain Eukaryota; kingdom Metazoa; phylum Chordata; class Actinopteri; order Siluriformes; family Clariidae; genus Clarias; species Clarias macrocephalus. The sequence goes on from JAAGKR010013390.1 coordinate 13,392, forward strand.
GCCCATAATTCCCCTTGGCAGCTTGATCGCCTGTGCTCAAGAACCCTAAAGAATTGCACCAGAGTTTATTTGACATGAAATTGGCTAAGATTATGATAATCATACAAAATGTCTTGCAAAGGCAAACAAGGACTGATTTCCAGTGCTCAGTGTTCATTAATCTGTTGGTGCATAAACAGTCACAAGTACTGGCCCCCTTCATGAGAAGATTTATAAATAATAAAAATAATAGTATAAAATAGTAAAAATACATCATTGACAAGGTACCTACAGGGACTTAATGTTCCCGAAAATGGAAAAGATCTGACTTCGTACTGAAGATAGACACCTGTGTCGAAAAAAACACGCTGAAAAAATAAACTCGGCTGCCGAGCGGACTTTAAAAATAGCAGCCGCCAACAGCGCAGTCAGACAGTGGGACTGACAAAAGGGCATCCCAGGAACGGTGTCTGAGACTTGAGCATGCAACCAGCTCAGGCTACAGTGTACCCGTCACACAGGACCAAAAAAACATGCCACAAACAATGCGATTTCTGCCAGTGTGGAAGAGGGGCGAAGAAAAGACTTCCAGGATGAACGTGCATGGAATCCTTAACTCATTAAATGTGTTTTTGTTTGTCCCTTCTTACAGACGGATGAGGATGTACACCTCTAATGATGGCTCAGGAGGTATAGATTTTTTTCAACCATACACTTGAGG
>JAAGKR010013391.1:0-14090 GCA_011419295.1 Clarias macrocephalus
CCCTTGATATTAAATGTACACATTTGTACCAAAATAAATGGCAAAAAATATTATTCATATTTTTTGTTATTTCAATAATATGAAAATTATACATATTTCTTGTTATTTATTTTGGTACAAATGTGTACATTTAATATCAAGGGGGGGAAAAAGACCCCAATCATGGTCTCACCCACAACACTACAAAATACAACATCAGAATCTCGTAATTAAGCACAAGTCTGTGGGTTTCTAGCATCCCGCTGTGATAAAGTAGGACACTGTTTCCGAGACAATGGTTACAGCATTTCCTTTTTTCATTTCTTGCCAATGGGAGGCTGATGAATAGAGGCAAATTGCCACTGACCTAGTTATACGTTTCAGTCCTCGTGATGATTCATGGTGCCGAATGTTTAAGAATAAGAGACGCTCTAAAAGACAGAGCAGTACTTCTGCATTCCTTTGCCTATATGAATGCATGAATGCTTTATTTACATGGGACTCACAAGACATTTAGTCTGACTGTAGCAAATAAATGGGTATTTGCTGGTATGTAAATTGTGAAGCTCCTTTTTTGCCTCATGGGAGGTTTACTATTTTTTTTTTTAAGTTTCTGTTTAGATTCCAATAAAAAAGTTGCAAATATTTCAACGAACCCAGTATTTACTGTTTGCACAGTAAGTGCTTGATTACAAGATACAGTTCTACTCTGATCTGCTTTTAAGAAAACATAAATTATCCCAGCTTCCTATACTGTGTAGAAGCAATTTCCTACCACAATTAAGCATAAAGATTTATTTCTGCACATTTGGTAAATAAATTGTCTATTGTTGCACAGCATTTGAACAATAAAAAATCTGATGTATGTCCATTCTACTGGATTTCATAGGATTTTAAAACTATGAAATAACACATATGGAATTAGGTAATTATGCAGCAGCAACAACAACAACAACACCACCACCACCAACAACAACAACAACAACAACAACAACAACAACAACAACAACAACAACAACAACAACAACAACAGTCTGTTGTTAATTTAAGAAATGCCCAAAACTTACCTCTGCTGCGGAGAAGAAGTTAATTTAAACTTACCAGTTTCAAAAATCACCATTTAACAAACATCATCTCAGATTAGAGGCATATAAATCACAATATGAAGGATTTACAGAGCATGGGTAGCAGATACATCTCAATATCAACTGTTCAAAGGAGATTATTGTATATTTTGGATAAACGCCTTCAGTATTGTTTCACAGTGTAGAAAGAAATAAAAATTAGGAACGACCATGGAAAAATAGTATATTTGTCCAGGTTTCCTAAAGGACTTTTTAGGAAATTGTTTATACATGGTTACAGATTTTAATCACAAATACTAAAACGTCTTTTGATCTTAACACAAGCAGAACATTTAAAGCTTATAATCTTGTTTTACTGACAGCTTAGTAAGCCAGTCTTTAACATTTACATTCATAAGCTGGTTTATTTACCTGAGTCTCAGGAATAAGGAGTTGATTAAGAGCGCTGCCAGGTTTTAGGGTATTGGCACGTGTAAGAGGTAAAGCTGAAATAAAGCTGATGTTGTTATTTTGGCACACACACCTTTCTTCATCTTTTGAATAATCAAATCATGCATATTATTTAATTATGATCATATGATATGTTACGTGATATACCTAGTGCAATACGAATGCTGAATGTAAAGGGATGAAAGGAAACATACGTATTTTGGGATTCTGTACATGTACATGTATGATCTTATATATATATATATATATATATATATATATATATATATATATATATATATATATATATATTGAAACTAGTATTTAGAGTATGTCCATACACCATGGCTACAAGGCAATTTGCTCCTACAAACGTATGTGAATGAATGAACTAGAAAATCACTTCACAGTAAACAGTAAAATAAACTAGCAAACATGTGCTTGTACTGTTGCCGCAAAAGTTCCTCATTTGTATCAGCGTTTAAATTATACTGCTTTTTACGTTTACACAAAATATTAATAATAACCAGTTTTATGTTCGAATACTACTAGACTTTCCATTTTTTGCGCTTTTTTCGAACAATGCATATATCTCTTCGTTCGAAGAACAACAAGTGGAATCCATCTCCAAACAATCAAAACTCAGGTACGTTATCATGTCTAGTATTCAGCTTATTTAGTGTGTAGAGTGCAGGATGTTTAGACATTCTTCCTCTGTCATTAGCGGTAACTTTATTAGGTGTGTGTTAGTGAGCACTCTGACAGAGAAGATATTAGCATTAGAGGAGCACATCCAGACTTTAGAGAGGGTTAGAGAGCGCGAGAGCAGCGTTATTTCTGTAGCGGAATGTCTGGGTGCCGCAGGTGGAGATAAACAGCCCCCGACTCGGGCATTAGAGCCCTCACAGCGAGGCGAGTAGGTGACGACTCAGCGGCATACCTGTTCAGTCAAAACTAACGCTAAGGCTAGCCCACGTCCTCTGCGCTTCACGTGTCCAACAGGTTTGCTCTCAGTGATGCACCCGCTGAGAAACCTGAAAGAGCTCTAGTTATAGGAGACTCTATACTGAGGCATGTGAAATTAGCTCGGCCTTTAAGGGCACCAAGGGGCGGCAGTGGTCAGGTGTATCCCGGGAGCCAGAGCACCGAGCATAGCAGGTAATCTAGGACAGCATAGGTTCTCTACAGTAGTTGTACATGCTGGAGCTAACGATATACGCCTTCGTCAGTCAGAGGTTAGCAAGAAGAAATTTTCAGACTTGTTTAAATTAGCGAAAGCAATGTCCGATGAAGTAAGGCAAGGCAAGGGAAGTTTATTCGTATAGCACATTTCATACACAATGGGAATTCAAAGTGCTTTACATAAAAGAGAAAAAAATAATGATAAAATGAAATAGAAAACAATGGCAATAAAACTTTAAATATATATACAGTCGTGGCCAAAAGTTTTGAGAATGACACAAATATTGGTTTTCACAAAGTTTGCTGCTAAACTGCTTTTAGATCTTTGTTTCAGTTGTTTCTGTGATGTACTGAAATATAATTACAAGCACTTCATACGTTTCAAAGGCTTTTATCAAAGAGTCTGTATTTGCAGTGTTGGCGCTTCTTTTTCAGGACCTCTGCAATTCGACTGGGCTGCTCTCAATCAACTTCTGGGCCAAATCCTGACTGATAGCAGCCCATTCTTTCATCATCACTTCTTGGAGTTTGTCAGAATTAGTGGGTTTTTGTTTGTCCACCCGCCTCTTGAGGATTGACCACAAGTTCTCAATGGGATTAAGATCTGGGGAGTTTCCAGGCCATGGACCCAAAATTTCAACGTTTTGGCCCCCGAGCCACTTAGTTCTCACTTTTGCCCTTATGGCACGGTGCTCCATCGTGCTGGAAAATGCCTCGTTCTTCACCAAACTGTTTTTGGATTGTTGGTTGCTGTTTGAGGGTGTTTTGGTACCATTCTTTATTCATGGCTGTGTTTTTGGGCAAAACTGTGAGTGAGCCCCCTCCCTTGGATGATAAGCAACCCAACACATCAATGGTCTCAGGATGCATTTTTATGCCACGCAATGATGGCCGCACGCGTTTCTTTGCAGGTCACCATGGTTAACAATGAAAGAACAATGATTTCAAGCATCACCCTCCTCTTAACATGTCAAGTCTGCCTTCTAACCCAATCAGCCTGACATAATGATCTCCAGCCTTGTGCTCGTCAACATTCTCACCTGAGTTAACAAGACGATTACTGAAATGATCCCTTTAATGATAGCAATGAAATTAAGTGGAAAGTTTTTTTTTTCGAGATTAAGTTAATTTTCATGGCAAAGAAGGACTATGCAATTCATCTGATCACTCGTCATACCATTCTGGAGTATATGCAAATTGCTATTATAAAAACTGAAGCAGCAACTTTTCCAATTACCAATATTTATGTAATTCTCAAAAATTTTGGCCACGACTGTAGATCTCTCGCATCTAAAGCAGTTATTGTTATTTAAACTATCACAGATCAGGAGTTTGATATATTATGTTTAACAGAAACCTGGATTAAAGAGAACGAGTATGTAGCTCTAAATGAAGCTAGTCCTCCTGGATACAGCCACATACACTAGCCTCGGCTAACTTGTAGAGGAGGAGGTGTCACAGTTATTTACAATGATAATCTGTCTATTGTACAAAAACACAGACACAAATTGAATGCATTTAAGTTCTCTATAGTAACATAAAAGTGTAACTACAAATATGAAGTCTGCTCAGTCAATCCCACTAATTATCATTTATAGACCCACAGAGCCGTACTCTGGGTTTCTCTGTGAACTTTGATTGGATAGCCATCTGACCCCAAAGAATTCGATCAGGCGACTGAATAGTCGGCATTTCACTATATCTTAGATAATGTTGCTCCAATTAAAAGGAAAATGATTAGAGAATAAGAAACTTGCTCCCTGTTATAATGACCACACATGGACTTTAAAATAGAATGCTCGAAAATTAGAACGCATATGGTGTCAAACTAAAGTGTTAGATTTTCAAATAGAAGGAGAGCATCCTGAATTATAAAAAAGCTCTCAATGCTGCTAGATCATCATGTCTCTCCATTCTTATAGGAAATAAGCAGATTGTACCAGCAATAACAGAACCCCTGTTGAAAATAATTAACTCTTGACTCAGCAGTGGGTGTGTTCCAAAATCCTTTAAATTAGCAGTAAGTAAACCACTAATTAAGAAACCTGACCTTGACCCTTGTCAGCTGTCAAATTATAGGCCGTCATCAAACCTCCCCATTATCTCTAAGATTCTTGAAAAGGTAATAGCGCAGCAACTATGTTTATATCTACATAGAAATAGCATAAACAAACTGTATCAGTCAGGATTTAGGCCCCATCACAGCACAGAAACAGCACTTGTTAAAGTAGTAAACGATCTCCTATTGATCAGGGTTGCTGCACTATACTTGTGTTTCTCGACCTCAGTGCAGCTTTTGACACAATTGATCATAGTATTCTCCTTCACAGATTAGAAAATGTAGTAGGAATTATGGGAACAGTCCTCTTCAGGCTCAGATCCTATTTGACTGATTGGTATCAGTTTATAGATCTAAATGGTGACTATTCTGCAGGTTCTCAAGTGGAGTTTGGTGTTCCACAGGGTTCAGTTTTAGGCCCACTGCTTCTTTCTCTTCACATGCTTGCTCTGGGGAACATAATTCGTAAGCATGGTATTAGTTTTCATTGTTATGCTGATGACACACAGTTACAGTCTTATGCAAAAGTTTAGATACCCCTTGATAAATAACAGATTTTTTGTGATTTTTTAATTGAAAAGATGTTAACACACTTGCACAGACAAGACCATCATGATAGAGTCAGCAGACGAAAACCTTACCTGCGTCCCCATCATAAATTCTGGAAACAAGTGCTGTGGACTGATGCAGTTAAAATAGAACTCTTTGGCCTCAATCAGCAAAGGCATGTTTGGAGAAAAAACGGAGCAGCATTTCATGAAAAGAACACCTTGCCAAATATTAAGCATGGGAGTGGATCTATCATGCTTTGGGGTTGTGTTGCAGCCAGTGGCACAGGAAACACTGCACGGGTGGAGGGAAGAATGGATTCCACTAAATACCAGCAAATTCTGGAGCCAAACATCACGCCATCTGAAAAAAAAAAACTGAAGCTGAAAAGAGGATGGCTTCTACAACAGGACAATGATCCTAAACATACCTCGAACATCCACTATGGAATACCTCAGGAGATGCAACCGGAAGGTGTTTTGGAATGGCCATCACAGTCCCCTGATTTAAACATCATCTTAAAAGAGCTGTGCATTCAAGACGAAAAGAATATTACAGAACTAAAAGCCTTTTGCAAGAAAGAATGGGAGAAAATCCCCAGTACAAGTATTGAAAGCCTTTTAGCTGGCTATAATAAGCGTTTGCAAGCTGTGATACAGTATCTGCCAGAGGAGGTGTTACTAAGTACTGATTATGTAGGGTGCCCAAAATTTTGCACAGTGCCACAATAATGTTTTTATTGTTATATTTGTTCAATTTATGACATACAAAGTAACTATGCACCAATGTTTGCTGAAAATATTGTGCATTCTTTCCATTTCCAAGAAACACTGCGTTAACATCTTTTCTATTAAAAAAAAATCACCAAAATCTGTTATTTATCAAAGGGTGTCTAAACTTTTGCATAAGACTGTCTAAGTCTCAGCAAAACCAGATGAGAAAAAACAGCTTACTAAAGTTGAGCAATGTGTGCAGGACAAGAGATTGGATGTTAATTAACTTCCTTTTGCTTAAGCCTGATAAGACAGAACTTCTAGTCATAGGACCACAAGCAGCTAGAATCAAGCTTTAAATGGCCTTTCTGTTTAAACAAGTGCAACAGTGAAAGACCTCTGTGTGATTATAGATTCCAGCCTTTCATTTGAAGCTCATGTAGATAATATTACCAGGATAGCATTCTTTCACCTCAAAAATATTGCCAAGTTAAGGAATATATTGTCACTAAACGATGCAGAAAATCTAGTTCATGCTTTTATAACTTCTAGGTTGGACTATTGTAATGTCTTACTGTCTGGTTGTCCAACTAGGTGCATAAACAAGCTTCAGTTAGACCAGAATGCAGCAGAGTCATCACTAAAACCAGAAGATATGAGCACATCATGCCTATCTCTCTTTCCCTCTCTCTGTTAAGTTATAGATGTCACTCCTGAGCTGCCAGTTATCCAGACCCCCTCTGCCCGGTGTCCTGCTTCTGGTTGGAGATCTCGTCGCATGGATGCCCCGTGTGGTCTGCCGGGGATGCGTGTGGTGACTGGGGATGGTCCCACTTTTCCACGAGGATGGTCCTGGTCTCGGCTGATGCTGTCAGCTGTTTTCCTGAGGAGTCATGACTGCAGTCGCTCGATAGTTCAGGACTTGGCTGGTCTGTCCTATACAGTAGTCTACCTGAGCCTCCAATAACAAACTGGAATCCATATCAACTTAAACATATCTGCTTTTATACTGAACTTCCAGTCTCACACAGTATGATGCAGGTCAAGCCTTGCTATCTGTTTCACCCAAATTAGGATGGGTTCCCTGTTGAGTCTGGCTCCTCTCAAGGTTTCTTCTATCTCAGGGAGTTTTTCCTCGCCACTGTCGCCGTCATCCTCGGCTTGTTCATCAGGGACGGTTTTATCATTTTGATTCATACACATTCATATTTCATACAAATTTATGACAAATTCTTTTGATTGTGTCAATTGATAAAATGTCAATTGATAAAAGCACTATACAAATAAAATTGAATTGAATTGAATATTGATATATTTATTTTAACACTTGAAAAAAATAAAGTATGTGTACTGAAATGTGGACTAACATTTTTGAACATTAAGGTTTTGAATTTTGAGGATGTTTTGCCCTCATGGGATAAAACGGTTCTGAAAAAAAAAGATTCTGAATTGTTTCTCAACATTATTAATGGGCCTCTATCTGGAAATGAACAAGCAAGCTTTCTAAATGGTCGGAGAGTCAAACCAGGACTTCTGGATAAGGAAGGTATACAACTAATTGACATTTACAGAAGACGTCAAGCACAGTACAGTGATGAGACTCTTAGCTGCAGTAAAACATTTGAATGGTGCAAACCTTTTAAAGAAAGCCAGACGTTCGTAAATGATGATCCCAGCCAAGGTGGCTCAGAATATAACTGCAGTTATTCCCTTGAACTTTTAGCTGATCTTGAAAGTTTACAGATAACTCGTCACCAAGTGACACATCCTGTGTGTGTAAACTGTACATACAATCATTCACCAGCACCACTTGCACATTCGACAGGAACTCGTCTGCGAGTTATTATAACATCTCCCGTATACAGTCCTGACCTCGCTCCAAGCCATTTCCACATGTTTGGGCTGTTAAAGGAGTTCCTGGGAGGCCAGCATTTCAGACATAAAGCAAACAGTCCGATCATGGCGAAGGCATACTGAGAAAACGTTCTAACTTGATGGTATCCATGCACTAGTGAAACACTGGGATAAGTGCATGAGTGTAGCAGGGGATTATATAGAGAAATGAAAAGGGTTTTTACTTTCTGTTTCTTGGTACTATTCCCCTTGTATATTAAAATTGCACAACTAAATACACGTAAATCCATAAAATATTGTGCATGTGTAACTTTTTTCTCTACATTGAATTACCGCTCGAAATCAGACATGAAAGAAAACCATGAGTCTGAACCATCAGTATGATATGAGATATGGTACCTTATGTTTCAGTGTATTTTTTTTTCCCTTATCTTCCAAGATCTTGATAGGTTTGCCCAACCTCCATAATGATCTATTAGCAATATCCTGCAGTATTCATTATAATATTGACCATGTGCCCATTGCTGTGAAGCTATTTCCAAAACATTCAAGTTCTTACATCACTATGATTATAACGTTTAGATATTGTTGAGATAATTACGCTGATCTGTAACCTTGCTTTTGGAGATTCATCTTGCTGCAGTACAGTGAGTTTATAAATAAGATTAGGATTTGGCCTGAGCTAATCTTTCTAGGAAAACATTGCAGCAGGAGCATCCAGTTTGAAAATTCAACAACATAATTTCTCTATATACTGTACAATACATAGTGCATGTAATATATACAATATGCCCACAAATCACGTATTTGCCAATTCAAGATGAAATTTTAACCCTGAAGAAAACTCCTTTTTTTTCCCGGCATGTTGGATGCTGGCATTGAGAAAAAGGCCTGTATATATGTTCAGAAAAAAAAAAAAAAGAAGCAAGATTATTACCTTGACGACCTTTCCTATTACAATCTGCAGGAACAGCTGCTCTGTCCTGACAACATACAGTAAAGCATTATGATGTGTGAAGTATGCTGAGATGTTCCCTTTGTCGCGTATCACTGTATTGAGCTGAAAGGAAATGAGAGAGCGAATGGAACCAATAAATAGAGGGAAAGAATTTGTATTATTATTATTTTTTTTGGAAACACTCCACTTTCATTAATATCTATTACAGAGGTCTAATGAAGAGATCCGGATTCACCAATAGATTCTTTGTGAAGCCTGAGCCCCCCTTCAGAACCCTTTACTCCTCTCTCTTTTTATTCCTCAACATTTCACGTATACATGATTCTAAAGTTCCTAATCTCTTCTTCTCGTCTTCATCTTCATCCTCCTCCTGCCCCACCTTACCCACATAAATCTCTCCAGCTGATGCTGGGAGATAATTGACTTGTCACCTGAGGGCCATGAGTGGGTGGTCTTTATATCACAAGAATGCCTCTCAAACTCAATCTGTCATTGGCATTCTCCGGAGCAGCAACAGACGGGTGAACGAGTGGCTCTCATATTAATCAGACCCAGTGTGACTTAAAGACTCACGTAATCCCTTCCAAATCCCCAGAACTCTGTGAATCATCTGAATGTTACAATTGCACATTATGTTGCTTGTCAAGACAAAACCACGAAGCCTACCTTGGTAATCACATACAGTATGGTTATATAACTATAGGACTCAGAAGTGTGTTTGGGTCTGAGAGTGTATAAGAGCTTGGCATGCTAATGAACAGGTGTGTCCTCTTGTTATTGTCGTGTGATAAAAGTGGAAAAAAAAACAACAACGGTCCAAACATGCACAGAAGGTCCAGGAATTGGTGACAGCACATATGTGTGAAGTGTAATTTCCCATCTGTGCAAGAACAAGACGGAAACTGCCTGTTCTGTGATGACACCAGAGATTGGATGGTTGGATGATGAAGTTGATGTATCTTTATTTTTTTTTTTTTTCTCAGTTACTCATTTGCTACGTTAAACTGTTTCTCTAGTTCTCTCTTTTCGGACAAACTTACGGTAGATGACAAATCCTTCATTCGTCCACAGTGATGTTAAATGGTTAAGGTCACAGAGGCACAGAGTAAAATTCCAGAAACACTTGAGTGTGGGAGTGATTGGCAGATCAATGTCATAAACCTAGGAAACTACAGACAATACATTTTCTATAGTATTTATGCATTGTTTTTATTGCTCACTTGGTCTGGGCAGTGGTGGCTCAGAGGGCTAAGGCACTGAGTTACTGATCGGAAGATTGGCGGTTCGGTTCCCAGCTCAGCCAGGTTGCCATTGCTGGGCCCTTGAGCAAGGCCCTTAACCCTAACTGCTCCAGGGGCGCTGTACCATGGCTGACCCTGCGCTCTGACCCCAGTTACACTGGGATATGCGAAGAAGGAATTTACTTTTACTCTTGTAGACACAGCGGAAGGTCAAATCATGGCCGAAATGCTCATTGACTTGCTCAAACTTTTTAAACAGATCTGCACAGGTCAGTGCAGGAGACTAAAGCAAACAAACTGGTTTTTAATATACACCATACAGTATGTATATGTACTATATGGAAACATATGAATTTCTATTAAATGCAATACATTAACCAAGCAGTGGGTTAAACCAACTTTTGCCTTCAAAACTGCCTTAATTCTTCATTGCATGATTCAACAAGGTGATGGACACATTGCTTAGAGATTTGAATCAATATTTAGAGGATAGTATTTGATCGCTATAGAATTTGTCGGCTGTTCCTTGAGTAACCTTGTTCTATGAGTAGTTTTACTGCACCATATTTTTACTTTTACTTAAGTAGATTTGTGAACATGAAACGCTCCTCTTACTCCGTTACATTCGGCTACACTCAACTCGTTACTTTTCTTTCCATTTATTCATTATACACATGCCGCCGGTGGATCTACCACACGACTGTGTTTCACCAATCAGACGTAGCAACAATAATCTTCTGTTTGACCAATCAGCCGCAATAACAATAACCCCATATTGTCACGCGGCAAAGTGGGAAAACATCTTCAGCCGGCATCCCTGGTATCATATACAAAGCATGTTTCACTTGCACAAGAATAGGAATAAATTATTATAATAAAAAAAAAAAAAAAAAAAAAAAAATATATATATATATATATATATATATATATATATATATATATATATATATATATATATAAAATCAGACATTACAATCATGTCAGTACTCAGTACTTTGAGTAGTCTTTTCACCAAATACTTTTTCCCCCCAAAGTACAGGTACTCTTACTTTTTAAGTACCTCTGACTGTGTAGGGGGATACTTAGTATTGCCCACGTGTTTGTTTTTGTGCCTTTATTTTTTGTTAAATGAATAATGGCATGCTTGTTTGTCAGTGGTTGTATTTGCATAATACTTAGACCCTCTATGATCAGATGTTTCTTATAGAAAAAAATCTCTAGAATTAAAAGTCGTAAATATATTTTGGCACTATGCAAGCAATATATGTTGTTTTCATATACAGTATACATGTATGATCAATATACAGCACACAATCATTAATGAACCCAAGAAAAGTCCCAGATTGATTCAAATGCCCCTCATAATGATCTCTAAAATGTTCTGATCCTCTTAGTTCATTCTAATAAAAGATCTATAGCTACTCATTCACTTTACCTAATAAACGTAGCACCGTATTTACTCCTCTATTGTTTCTACTGTTTCCAGTCAATATGAACAATGATTAAAGAACTGTAAATTACAGCTGGAGAATGAAATTTAGTTCGTTCAGTTTTGATGAATATCACAATAGCACTGTGTTCGTTCCTTATAACCACCTGAAACGCTGCCATAAAAAGACTTTCATTTCCATTTCCCGAATCAATACTTTGTAATCAAAACAGTGAGGTCTGGTGGTGTGACATTACTAATTCACTTTACTCCAACTACGCTCAACTCTGGCCGATCACACAGACTTTGTCGACATGTGTGTGTCATATTTTATTCAGCTCAAGTAAGAAAAAAGCAAACAGACATATACGTATATACTGTATTGTTAGTCTTTTGGCTGCTCCCATCTTTCTTAGAAAAATAAGACATATACTTACAGGACGCCTGCAGTAATAACCGGTTTCATGAAAAATGCAGTGACACATTTCTTGGAGGATAAACATGGCAGATGTTACAGGAGGTTAAATAAAAGGCAAGTGAAAAGCCCTGCAATCATGCTTTATACTGTACATGCATTGATTGTCAAATCACATCTGACGAGTGTGATGTGCAGAAGGGATGAAGACACTCAAGTTTTCATCTATGATAAGTCCTAGATCAATGCAAGAATATACTTGCAAATGAGTAAGACAAAAAATAAAGCAAAACACAGGCTGGTGTGATGATGTTCAGCACTATAACAGCATGTCTTGAGGTCTTTTATTCCACTATAATACATTTTCATCTAAATATAGCAACATTATTGTTGTGTATCTTTGGGAAAGAACGTTGATTTCCTTTTTTTACTTAAAATCTTTATGTGTGTGTGTGTCTGCATATGTATGCGTGCTTAGGATTGGGGGTGGGGGATTTTCTCCTTTTTAATCTTGGGGTTGCCACTTTGGATCATCTGCCCAGGCTTTACACCAGACACATTTGCTAATGAGACTGGAATTGTATGCGGTTCCTGGATTGTATGGGGAATTGAGTTAAGGGTCTTGCCCAAGTACCCAACAGTGCTAACCCTGTGGTGGTGGCGCTAGAACCCCCTAAACCACCACCACCCTTCTGTTATTACTTATAGCAGCTTTAAACACTGATTCCCTGAGCTGCCTTTTTTGTTTTTGCCTCTCTTGTATTTAACATATAAACATATAAAACATATAAAATAGCTTCTTCGACAAGATGGTGGATTAGTGTTTCACGCAGTAACTTCTCCCCTTCAGGGTTGTAAATTTGAAGCTTACCTTTGGTCTGTTACTCATTGACCTACTGTAAATTCCTACTGTAAATGTGCCCTCTTGTAAATTCCCCAGAATAGTTTCCAGGCCCTCTGTGACATTAGAAAAGATACGCGGTATAGATGATGGATGAATGGATAGATGGATGAATAGAACACAGTTTTACATGTTACTAAGGAAACCCAAAATCCTCAGGCTTAAACACAGAACAACCTTACCTCTGAGTTTCACAAAGCACTGAGAAATTCCCACTCATATTACCTTGTTAACAGACACCAGCAGGATTTTAAATGCATATATACTGTATTATAGGCTTGGCTTAAATGTAATACTGCCATGCATGAGTTGCTACATTGAATAGAATTATATAATAGCTGAGTACTATAATATAAACCTGCAATTTACCTTGCAGATGACACTATCGGCCAAAACGCAGTATTGGTGCTGATTTTATTATTTTATATTATATTATTTAGTTATACATATAATACAGGAAGTGTGAGAGCCAAAGAAGCTACTTTACTAAGTTCATTCAACATACAAGAGACCAATATTGCTTTCCAAAAAATTTCGAGGTTGCAATCTTCAGCTGTTTTGGAAAGATGATTTTATATGTGCCCCCAAAATAGCGATTTTTACCGCGTTATATTGTCTCGCTTCCAACAATAATCATTCAATATGCCAATTATTCATATTTATTTATGAGTATTGATACAGAAATTTGTTTAAGAAGCATCTGACCTGTAAAAATTGTTGCTTAAATTAAAGTATTTAGTTTTTCATTCCATGTTTCATCAAAAGATCTGTAGTGTCCGTAACCATGTCAAATTCATGTTGAGATATCTTAACAATTTAGCATTTTATAATACAGTGGAGGCGGCACGGTGGTCTAGTGGTTAGCACGGTCACCTTGCACTTCCAGGGTCCGGGTTTGATTCCTGTCTCTGTGTGCATGGAATTTGCATGTTCTCCCTGTGCTTGTTGGGTTTAATCTGGGTACTCCAGTTTCCTCCCAAAGACCAAGGACATGTAGGTTAGGTTAATTGGTGTTCCCAAATTGGCCGCAGTCTGAATAAGGATAGGCTCCAGGCCCCCCGTGACCCTGAATACAGGATTAAGCAGTATAGATGATGAGTGAGAGAGTGAGTGAAATAAAAATGTGTATGCGTATTTACCTCCCAAAAAAAAAAAAATGAAACATGGATTTGTGAGATAAGAAGCATTAGGTATTATAAAAAAAATTATGTTATATACCATAATGATCTTATCTGAAAATTCACTTGTTCACCTAGCCTGTTTTGGCTGTAGATACATAGAAACTGTAGATCAGAA
>JAAGKR010013392.1:3407-14087 GCA_011419295.1 Clarias macrocephalus
GGGTTCGATCCCCGGCCAGGCTCGATTCCCGTCTCTGTGTGCATGGAGTTTGCATGTTCTCCCTGTGCTTGGTGGGTTTCCTCCTGGTACTCCGGTTTCCTCCCACAGTCCAAAGACATGTAGGTTAGGCTAATTGGCTTTCCCAAATTGCCCGTAGTGTGTGAATGAGTGAGTGTGTGTGTGTGTGTGTGTCTGTACCCTGCGATGGATTGGCACCCTGTCCAGGGTGTACCCTGCCATGTGCCCGAAGTCTCCTGGGATAGGCTCCAGGCCCCCCGTGACCCTGAATACAGGATTAAGCGGTATAGATGATGAGTGAGTGAGTGAGAGTGATATTTCCCCTACAGTAGTGTGCACTCACTCATCATCTATACCTCTTTATCCTGTATTGACAGGGGCCTGGAGCCTATCCCAGAAATAAGGAGGGGTACACCCTGGACAGGATGCCAATCCATCACACACACACAATATGGACAATTTAGGAATGCCAATAAGCTTAACCTGCAGGTCTTTGAGAGGAAACCAGAGTATCATGAGGAAACCCATCAAGCATGGGGAGATCGTGCACACAGAGATGGGAATTGAACCCATACCCTGGAGGTGCAAGGCAATAGCACATTCATATTGATTTTTTTTAAAGTATACATGATTAATAATGAGAAGTAGTATAAAGATGCTGCAGTATTCCTAAATCCATGGACTGAGCATTTATTTTAAACTAATTATAAAATATTCTATACAATAACGGGATTATTAATTGTTCAAAATGAGCAGTTGTTGAAGGACAATTAACAATTATGTGTTTAAAATGAACAAAATATATCATGGTTATATTCATTTGGCTGTAAGAAAGTAAAGATTTGACTTAGATCTTTATTAGCTGCTTTTAAAGGATATTCAAACATCAGAGTTTTTGTAAGGCGAATCCACTGTCCTGTGTCACTGTGTGTCTCTTGCGCAGTAATACACAGCTGTGTCTTCAGTTTGCAGATTCTGTCCTTGAATTGTTATTGTGTTAGTAGAAGTGTCTCTGGAGATGCTGAACTTGTTTTTCAGTTTGTCACTGTAATATGCACTCCCATCGTTACTGATACGTCCAATCCACTCCAGAGTTTTTCCTGCAGGTTGTCGGACCCAAGCTGTCCAATAGCTCGTAACTGAGTATGAAACCTTACAGGGGATGGAGAGACTCTGGCCTGGCTGGACTGTCATGGCAGCAGGCTGAGTCAGTTCCTCACCGTGAACATCTATAAAAGAAGACACATTGTGATTTCTCACACAGCATACAGCATGCTGCACATTTATTATTATTGTAGTTAATTAAAGTCATATTATATAAACACTCACAGGAAGAAGCTGCCAGCAGGAGCAGTAGACATGAGGAGAACATGGTGCGTGTTGTTTCTCTTTTCTGTTCTCCAAAGTTTAAGAGACCATCACATCACATATATTGAGTGATATCCAGCGCTGATGCTTGTATTTGCATATCTGATGATGGGAGGACTTAGCATTTAAAACATGCTTAAAATAGACATTATTATTATCATTATTGTTGGCATAGAAAACTGTTTTATTGATAAATGCCTCTATTATATTAAAAACCCTACTAACAATATGATAACACATTCATTATGAAAATTATATACATATTATGGTCTTCCCATAATGTTCAAAATTGTGTCTTACAGCTTTCAGTGGCCACAAACATAAAGAATTATTGGAGCCTTGTGTTTTATTTATTTATTTATTTATTTATTTATTTATTTATTTATTTATTTTAGTGTGTGTGTGTGTGTGTGTGTGTGCGTGTGTGCGTGTGCGCGTGTGTGTGTGTGTGTGTGCGCGCGTGTGTGTGTGCATACTTATGGCACTATCTTATTAATCTTTTCACCTTGTCTATAGTCATTGAATATTTCTGAATAAGAATGTGAGATTTTCACATAATTTTTTTTAGTTTCTATACATTTTTAAAACAGAATGAACATCATGCCTACAATATGTATAGTCATCTGCCCCAAATCTTATATAAATCTTGCCAATCAATGTAATTTTCTGTAGCATCAGTTACTGGATTTCAAAATGTCTTTGATGCTCCTGCATCACAGATATTGTTTAGATTTTATTTATTCAGAATAAAAAGACAAAATGGTAGAACTTTACATGTGGTTGTGGTAAAGGCAAAAAAGGCTATACTTGTTAGAACAAAAGTGGGAGGGTTCGGGGTGCACAGTGCTGCGCCCCAAGGATGACATGACAAGATCCAATCAGAGCTCAGCCTCAAGTCACATGCTTTTCAAAAATTTACGTGCCTACATAGACACTCGTTTGTCACGAACAAACAAATGAACGTAATACAGTTTCAGGTTTTTTTCATTGTAAATACATTATATTAAGAAATACAGCGGGATATTGTGACTAAATGACTTTATTTCATTATTAAAATAAATAATCATTATGTTAAATACTTATATGTTAAAGTAGCATTCTTCTCTTCCTAACTTTAAGGGGGGCGGCGTCAGCTTTTTAAAAATTTTTTTATGACTTTCATCTCTCATAATAAAGAAACCAGACATATATTTTAAACAGTGTGGAAATGTTAACATGTACTTTGCTATCTGGACTAGAATTGATTCCTGCCACAGCATCTATTCTAGGGAACAACAGAGGCGGAGGTAAAAGAATGAGTCTGTCTGAAGATATCTAAGAAATGATTTGCTAAGTGTGATTGTCCCACACGGTGAACGTCACATTTTCACAGCTATGCATCGCAGTGAAATTTATACAAATGAATTCAGTTTATAATTATATAATGACTTTCACCATGTTCACCATGCATCAGTCAGAGCTATTAATTGATCAATAACTAATATTTTTTTGTTTGTTTGTTGATTAGGGTTCTTCAAACAGGGTTCTGCTTTGGATGGTGTCAGTAGCTTTCTGTACTGTGGGTTTTTGTACAGGGATGTTGTTGATCTGTCTCACTGTGGTTGACGAGCGCAGTAATACACAGCTGTGTCCTCAGTCTGCATGTTCTGTCCTGTTAATATTAATGTGTTGCTGGACGTGTCTCTGGAAATCTGAAACCTGCTTTTCAGTTTCTCACTGTAGCGAGTGCTACCATCATAACATATCCATCCGATCCACTCCAGAGTTTTTCCTGCAGGTTGTCGTATCCAGTCTGTACAGTAGGTACTCGTTACTGAATAACCAGACACTTTACAGGTCAGAGTCAGTGACTGACCAGGGGTTACTACTGAGGATGCAGGCTGCGTCAACTCAACACTGCGAACACCTGTAGAATAATAATAAAAAAAAAAGTTACAACAGAAAAAAGCCACAACTATATGACAGTATGTGTTACTTGTGAAAAACAATTACAGTGTACAGCTGCCAGCAGCAGGAGCAGTGAGAATGAAGAGATCATGGTGTGTGTTGCAGTAGAATAGGTGAAAGCTATGTGTCCTCATTGCTTAAGTATATGACAGAAAGGGACATTTGCATAGAGACACTCCTTATCAATTCTGTTCAATTCAGTTTATTACAGTTCGTCCACAGTTTATACACAAAAGTATAAAAATTGACCAGGTTTTCCAGTCCACAATCACACGTGTCTTGAATCACCAGCTGAAGATAAAACAGGTTCGTATATCATGTATACAGTATAAGCATTTTTGTCTTATCTGGTTATTCTCCCTTGCACTCTCACCAAAGATTGCTTGAACTCCATGAAAGTGGGATTTCCTATGAAAGTATCTTCACCGAAGACTGGGTGGCGGGGTGGAAAATCATTGGCAACCATGTCATTGTCGGTGTCTCTGGGCAGCCTGGAGTGCTGGACACTATGTGTGCTGCCATTTGCCGTTGTGAGGTATAACACTCCCAGTTTGCTAACATTTCTTGAGCTCAAAATTATCTTCATCCTTCCTAGGAAGATGATCCAGATCATCCACCTAAATTGTCTTTTTTTTGATAATGTAAGTTTGTAAGACTGGTACACCAACAACCCATGTTTACTAGAGCTGTACTTTCCACCATATTTTAAAGTCAATAGAGAAATTATTTTCAGCATGGCGATGGAAAGTAGCCAAACAAAGATCCTATGACAATGTGACACTTCTCCAAGCAATAGAGGATGCATGCAATGCCACCTATGCAGCAAAATTTCAGGGGTGGATGTGCCATGCCAGGCCATGGAGAACTCCAGGATCTGTGGTAGGACGCAACGTGATCTGCATTTTGTTATTTTTTTTTGCCAGTTCAGCTGAGCACTTTGCATTGCAGTAAATATTATTATTATTATTATTATTATTATTATTATTATTATTATTATTATTATTATTATTATTATTATTATTACTACGTATCTGTGCATTTATTTTCTTTGCATTCTTTCTCATTGTACTTGCATATGTTACATTACCTATGCTACATGAGCTTTGCTACATACTACATAAAATATGTAACAAGTGTCTTGATTATCCATGTAGCCGTGTAAATGCTATTTCAGGACGAAACCCTACACTTTACCAAAACAAGAAACAGGGAACTTATTTCCACAGATGTGTACACATTTTAATATTCTCATGTATCCAAAAGCAATATTGAAGACTTTTGATAGTAGCATTTCATTTTATCACTTCAGTGTTTGTTTGATGCTCTATAAAAGAGCAGCAAGGCATGGCTGTATGTATTGTTTTTTTTTTTTATTATTTATTTGTTTTTTTTTTTTTGTTGTTGTTTTTTTTTTTGTTGTTTTTTTTTTTTTTTTGGAAGGAATCATTTTTGAGAACATGGTTTTGAGTTCTTTGTTTAATTTTGCACGAGATTGAGGAAGTTTTGACAAAGTTTACTCTCTTCACTCTGTGTTTAGAAATTTGAGAAATTGAAAC
The DNA here is from genome assembly GCA_011419295.1 of Clarias macrocephalus. Lineage (NCBI taxonomy): Eukaryota > Metazoa > Chordata > Actinopteri > Siluriformes > Clariidae > Clarias > Clarias macrocephalus. The sequence continues at coordinate 8,297 of JAAGKR010013392.1, forward strand.
TAATTGAAAATTAATATTAATCAAATGTAAATAAATACATGTGTTATGCCAAGTGAATATGAATTGATTAAATAGGTTTGTCTTTAGGCAGCACAGTGGTGTAGTGGTTAGGCCTGTCGCCTTTCACCTCCAGGGTCCTGGTCCAATTCCTGGCCAGGTTCGATTCCCGTCTCTGTGTGCATGGAGTTTGCATGTTCTCCCTGTGCTTGGTGGGTTTCCTTTGGGTTCTCTGGTTTCCTCCCACAGTCCAAAGTCCAAAAACCTGCAGATTAGGGTAACTTCCCAAATTATTCTTGTAATATGTGTGTGCGCACCCTGCGATGAATTGGCACCCTGTCCAGGGTGTACCACGTCTTCTGCCCTTCAGTAAGCCTAAAGCGATATAGACAATGAGTGAGTGATATGTCTTTATATATATAAGGCCAAAGTTTTGAGAATAACACAAATGTTAATTTTCACAAAGTTGCTTCAGTGTTTTTAGATTTTATTGACAATTACATTATATATACACTTCTGTTTAAAGACCTCTGCAATTCGCCCTGGCGTGCTGTCCATCAACGTCTGGGCCATATCCTGTAGGGTTTTAGATAATGTAAACATTTTAATGTGGACAAAATGTCCAATGCATTCACCACCATTAATATGTAGACCAAGAATGACCACTGCATTCTTAGTTATGAAACAAGCGCCAATTTTCAGCAAGGTATGCAACTTTGTTTGTTTACTTGCGTTACATTTTGTTCTCCTCCTGTGGTTCGCCTCCAGCGATGGGAATCACAGCATTGCTGATTGGTTGGTGCGCTGTGGTTGAGATGACATCCTTCGATAAAACCCTTCAATGAGGCGTTGGTTGCCTGGTTACTGATGGCGGCGCTCTGGAACTTCTTCTGAGGGTTTCTTCATTGCAGGACTTTGGAGTTCTGACACAAAGTCTTGTTGAGAGTTCTTAACGAGTGGATGAGACTAGCAAAGGCGGCATAGCGCCCGCAAGGTTATACTCTGGACGTTATTCTGGTTATGGGGTTCTTCTTTTGACGAAGGTGTGTAAGTTTGAATACCTTTTATAAAGTCATTTTGCATGAGCTCTGTTCATGCTACCAATTTTCCGTGTACACCACTGTTCTTTAAATAAAGAAAGCTTTCGATTGATATCACACGTCTCATATCTGGTAGACTTATTTATATCTTCATCTAATTAAAGGGGTTCTGATTATACCTTTTGGGTTATGCAAAATAATCAAACATAACACACAGACATAAAACATACTCAGTGAATATATGTATACAAGTTTTGCCCTACTTTAACGATTGTTTAAAATAGTGTCCCATGCCATATACCTCTTTGTGCATGTGCTCTGGAGGTCAACAAGAGTGCCAGTAGTATGAGTTATGTAGGGTTTCCCCCCACTCAAAGGTGTAAAACTGCCTCAACTGTTTATCAGATTGCCAATGTACACCGTTGTAGTCGAGGTCAACTGCACTATTTATGGCTCCAGGTGCAGAAAACTCCTTTCGCAAGCTTAGTTAAGTTTCCCGCTATACTTCGTGTCACAGATCAGATCAGATTTTCAAAATGGCGCCATGCAGGAGGTGAGAGAGGTTCTGGAATGCAATCGATTGATTGCTCTTTTTGGGGGCTTGTTCATCCCTACAATCCTGACTGATGGCGCAGCCCTTTTTGTCAGAGTTTTCGTTTGTCCACCCACCTCTTGAGGATTGATCACACCTGCTCAATGGAATTAAGAGATGTGGAGTTTCCTGGCCGTAGACCCAAAATTTTAATGTTTTGTTACCCGAGCCACTTAATTATCACGCCATCATGCTGGAAAAGGCATTGCTCATCACTAAACTCTTCTTGGATGGTTGGGAGAACTTGCTCTCGAACAATGTTTTTGTACCTTTCTTTGTGTTCTTAGGCAAAATTGTCCCAAATTGCCCAGACTCTTGTCTGAAAGGCAACAACACACGTAAATGGTCTCAGGATGCTTTACTGTTGGCATGACACAGGACTGATGGATCTTGTTGATAAATGTTTCATAACACTACTTATCAATAAATAAATATAAAATGCCTTGATTTCATTATAACAAAACATAATTATTGCCAAAATGCTGTGTTAAAAGAGGACGAAAAAACTGGAAGCAAAGTGAAAGAACTGCTGCTTCTTAATAACTAAAAATAAAATGTATAAGTAGGTAAGTTTAAGTTTTAAGGACTTTGGAAAGAATTTAATTAACTTGAATTAAAGTTCATTCTCATTTTCCTAAACTCTTGCTCTTTTACGCAACATGACCTAAACCTTTCTTATCCTGTCTTTCCTTCACTTATTTTGGGCCTTTCTTTCCAGTTTCTTTTCTAAATACATTTTATGCTCTATGTTCTATGACTTATTATGACTTATGGCATTGTTTTTTTTTTTTTTGTTTGTTTGTTTTTTTGTTTCTTTGTTTGTTTTTTAACCCCAGAAAAAGCTCTGACGTACAGTACCGTAACAGTCACTTCTCTACTAAGGTATGATGAAGATCTTTTTCCAATGCTGGTCTTAAGTCTCCTGACTGGCAGGTATACGCAATCCAGGTCAGTCAGTTTGAAATATTGAGTTCTCCTGCATGGACATGTGTGCCATTGCCGCCCTCTGCTGGCTGCCAGTGGTGTAGCGCAGCCTCTTGCAATTTCCGTAACATCTTCAACTTCAGAGTGCGTCGGCGCTTAGGAGTGCTAAGTTGTCTGTAATAATGTATCTTTGAATGATGAATTTGTTGGGAAAAGGTTACATCTGGGTTTGCAGACTTTGTTATTTTAACAGAAAACTAACATACATGCTTAGCCAACAACGTCTTAAAAATTATAATTAATAATTACAATTGCAAGTGAGTGATTATACTTTACATCTAAAATGCTCGGGCCCTTCGGCACTTTTTACACGAAGTACAAAAATTAATAAATAAATAAAAATGTAGTCTACCTTTTACATTGACCACTAGTACTAAGTTTGTAGTACAAGGTGCACAAATTCAGCAATAACATATGAATTATTTCATATGAACTAGCTTGAAGCCTTTGCTGCAACATTTGAAATGTAGGCTTAAAATCTGCATATTGAATGTAAATTGCTGTTTTTTTTTTTTTTTTATGAAATAACTCGTGATTGCATGCTTGTGTAAGTTTTTGCACAGCTCTGGAGTTTGTTGTGTCAGTGCAGATGGAGAACAACCATGAGCACTATGGACGTGTTAAATCCTCAACCACAGGCTCTTTTGTGTAGAGATGAAAAGATGCTTATAATCTTCTATATACTGTAGAATCTTACATCAGAATGTTTTTACCATCAGAAAGAGTTCAAAGCAAGAGAGAGAGGCAGAAAGAGAGAAAGATTGTTTTAGGGTTTTTCCTACACATCACCAATACACCACCACCATGAAACTCTGATTAGCCACATCACATGCATTTCAAAGCTTTGAAAATGTCTTTACTCTCTAGAAAAATATTCACTTCACTTATGACTTGTAAATCCCAGTAGAACATGCTCTCATCTCAGTCCTTTGAACCTCATGTAGTTGGGTAGACGTTGTATGATTAAAGAACCAGCACCTGAACACAGGTCATAAAATGTAAAGAAAAAGCATAACGTTCCTACTGTATGTTTCTAATGTGTGTGTGCGCGGAAGAATTAAGGTGTAAAAGCTACAAAAATCAAACGTTGAGTAAACTTTCTCACTTTGTCTGCCTGTAACAATTGTTAAATAATTTGCATTAATTTGCATTAAATAAATTGCATTAATTTGGTGTTTCAGTGGTAAAGCAAGTTAAAAATCAATTTTTATTATACAGTCCTTATGATGTGTCTAATCATTTGATATTTCATCATGTACTATATTGGATGTGATAGAAAATTGAATGAAAATGAACAGCATGTACTGTGTGGTGGATTGGAAAAAAAACTTTGATAGCAGTAAATCAGAATAATATAAGAACAATCTGTTTTGTATTTCATAAACTTTCACATCTTAATTTTTATAAAACCATAATTATATTCAAAAACAATGTTGTGGAAATGTTGGTATTGTGTCTACGAGACACATGGACACGTATTGTAATAGGAATTGTGCTGACTGTAAAATTGTAATAATAATGCTGCTTAAAAACTATTCATTTAACTCAAAGATATTTTTGGTCTCTGAAATGTTTTGAACAGATGAAATGAGCACCACTGATGTTTTTGTACATCTCTGTGTTACTGTGTGCTTGCCTGCGCAGTAATACACAGCCGCGTCCTCTGCTGTCACACCAGTCAGTTTCAGATACACCATGCTGTTGGAATTATCTCTGGTGATTTCTGTTCTTCCTTCAAAAGGTTTACTATAACCAGTGCCACTGGCATCACTATAGATAAACCCCATCCACACCAGTGGTTTGTTCGCCTGTTGTTTGATCCAGTGCATGTGGTAGCTTCCAAAAGTAAATCCAGATCCTCTGCAGGAGAGACTCAGAGTTTCTCCAGGTTTCTTCAGCACCGTTGTTTGTAATGACTCGAGACTTTGACATTTCACACCTGCTGAAGCAAAAAATATATAATTAAAAAATTTGCAGTAGTTAATCAGGTTTAAATAGAGATACAGATAAAGGAGTGAATCACAAGTTATCGGTTTGAACTCACTGATGGTGTTGATTAGTAGCAGGAATAATGAGAGTTGGATCTTCATGGTGAGTGTTGATGAGACTCGACTGCTCCACTCAGCTCAGCTGCACATAAATACCGCATGGACACACACAGTACACTGGATTTGCATCGCAACGTCACAATCAAAAAATTGGTTTTCTAGATGTATCTGTTTACTTGCAGTACTTACTAGTAATTTTTTTTTTACTATGATTCATTTCATGATGAGTTCCTCAAATGTTTTATTTTCTTTATACCACAGCAGCTTGACAACTCATATATTAAACACTGCCACTTTTTATTTATCCATTCATAATCACTGTTAAGGCGTTAGTTCATGTTATTTGAGAAGCTTGGCATGTTACCAAGAAGAACTTTCCTGTTGTCCGAAGAAAACTGATATTTGCTGTAGACGTACTGTAATAACAGCAGTATTTGCACATTAATACACTGTTATCTTGTGCTTTATAGCTTGAACTAGTCAGAGATGCCATTATTACTGTTTTAGTAATTGCAATGATCATTTTATGTTATGTGTTCAAACGAGTACTTTGTGCAATTCAGGATTTATTGATATCATTTTGTTCCAGACATTTCAATTATTATATCGCAAGATAATTTATTAACATGGTCTCCACTGTATTCATGATACTGTACCTGTTATTCCAACAAAAACTGGGAAAGAGATGAAGCTGATGTACTATGTAGATGCAGTACAGCTCTCTCTGTCTCTCTCTCTCTGTCTCTCTCTGTCTCTCTCTCTCTCTCTGTCTCTCTCTCTCTGTCTCTCTCTCTCTGTCTCTCTGTCTCTCTCTGTCTCTCTCTTTCTCTCTCTGTCTCTCTCTCTCTCTCTCTCTGTCTCTCTCTGTCTCTCTCTGTCTCTCTCTGTCTCTCTCTCTCTGTCTCTCTCTGTTTCTCTCTGTTTCTCTGTCTCTCTCTCTCTCTGTCTCTCTCTCTCTCTGTCTCTCTCTCTCTCTCTCTGTCTCTCTCTGTCTCTCTCTCTCTGTCTCTCTCTGTCTCTCTCTGTCTCTCTGTCTCTCTCTCTCTCTGTCTCTCTCTCTCTCTGTCTCTCTGTCTCTCTCTCTCTGTCTCTCTGTCTCTCTCTCTCTCTGTCTCTCTCTCTCTCTCTCT
>JAAGKR010013393.1:0-14086 GCA_011419295.1 Clarias macrocephalus
GTGTTCTTTAGCCCAAATGCGTCTCTTCTGCTTGTTGCCTGTCCTTAGCAGTGGTTTCCTAGCAGATCTTCTACCATGAAGGCCTGATTCACACAGTCTCCTCTTAACAGTTGTTCTAGAGACGTGTCTGCTGCTAGAACTCTGTGTGCCATTGACCTGCTCTCTGATCTGAGCTGCTGTTAACCGCCGATTTCTGAGGCTGGTGACTCGGATGAACTTATCCTCCGCAGCAGAGGCGACTCTTGGTCTTCCTTTCCTGGGCCGGTCCGCATGTGAGCCAGTTTCTTTGTAGCGCTTGATGGTTTTTGTGACTGCACTTGGGGACACTTTCAAAGTTTTCCCAATTTTTCGGACTGACTGACCTTCATTTCTTAATGTAATGATGCCACTCGTTTTTCTTCACTTAGCTGCTTTTTTCTTGCCATAATACAAATTCAACCTCTTTGAACGAGACGGTGTGTCCAAACTTTTGGTCTGTACGGTATATTTTTTTATAAAACTGAAAATCTGTAAATTTGTAGATTTTAAATGTTACAAATTTTTTATTTTTAAACTAGCACAAAATATTTTCAATTAGTTAATTCAGATGAATTAAACTTCTTTGTAACTGTGTCCTTTGTTGGGCTGTATGTCATTCACTTTAAAGAAATTACAGATTTACTGAAAGGTTCAGATAAAGCTATTTGCAAAGATAATTACATTCAAGCACATCTCATTATAACACAGTTTTATAAGCACCCAGAATTACAACAACACAAAAACAGAAACTAATCAGGAATGGGACGAGTTGTTTTCCGCAGCCGTTGTTGGTGTGTGTGCTCGGTTTAATGACTCACTATAGTTCTCATTTCTGTTTGACTTCTTGTGTTTACTGTGCTGTCCAGAAAAAACTGAGACACACTCATTTGCTTATTGTACATGTCAGTGTTTCACTGTAAAATCAATTGAAACAATTTAATGTGAGGAGAAGCACATTCTCAAGTCTATCACATCCCCAGCTGTGTGCACAGGACATGAGTGTCACACTGTGGTAATGAGATCATAATGGGCTCAAGTTCTGCATACACACACACACACACACTCACATACACACTCGCACGTCATATTTAATAGCACACATTTTTAGTCTGTGTAAATGCAGGTATTAAATTTAATAAACTGGCCATGTGTATCCACTCTTATTTAGAAGAGGAAACTGTAGAGACTGTGTACAATATTCTAAAAAAAAAAAAAAAAGGCAATGCACACACACATGCTTTGGTTTAAAATAACAATAAACAATAAATCAGAATTTGAATTTTCAGTCCCTGATACAGTGGTACCGCAGCATACGAAGCATGTTCGGCCTACGAGCGTCCGAGCCAGTCGCATGTGTTTCCGTTTGCACAAACTGTGTGTAATATTATTATAGTGTTGGAAACTGATAATATTTTTGGGAGTCTGGAACGGATTATTTGGAGTTACATTATCTCCTGTGGGAAAATGCGATTCACTATACAAAATTTTGCCTTAAGAACTCGCCTCCGGAAAGGATTAAATTCCAATGCCATGGTACCACCTAGAGCTGTAGCTATCAAATATTTTAGTAATCGAGTATTCTACCAAAAAATTTTATCTATAAAATATATATCTATAATATATATAATATATATCTATAAAATGTACTTTTGCTTACATATTAAATGTAAAATATATAAGAGAAACAAAGATTAATTGGTTTTCTTTAAATCAACTTTAATTTTTTAAATGCATACAGCATTTTATCAAAAATAAACTTTGTCATTATTCACAATACAAGGAATAGCTTAAAATTGACTGAGATGAATTAAGTGCATTAATTAAGTGCATGTCCATACATTCTTATTCTTAAAGCCTTTTCTCAGATACAAAAACTAAAAAAAGGTATAAAAAAAAATAATAAAAATAAAAAAACTTTCTTGCTGCTTTCTTCTTCTCTTGGCTTGCTGATATTTTCATCGTTCCCTTCCATTTTGCAGCCCACAACAGAACGCTCCCTCAAATCAATACACAGCTAACTGTTAGCGTCTCCTTCCGCATTGTGGGTGACGTAAGCGCTTCTTCTTCGTTGGTGTTTACTGGCGGCTTGCATCGTCGCCAAACAAATAATTGCGCAAAAACATAACGCAAGCTTTTAAAATTAATTAAAAGAAGCTTCGAGGCAGAAGATTTTGCCTCGAACATTTTTTGTAATCGAATTCCTCGAGGAATCGTTTCAGCCCGACTACCACCGTATATTCATTAAGATGTAACTGCATCAAGCTGGCACACGCTGGCATAATTAAACTCTTGCATTTTTCTTTTGTAATGCTTTTCACATAAGCAGCCTTTCTTTGTTTATTTAGGAAGATTTCTCCATTCAGGAGGTTAAAAGCTTTTAGTGTAATGTGACGTCCAGACCAGGGTTTCATTCTCCTAAACTGACTGATTTGTATAGAGGTTGCGATTGACTTGGCCAGTCTAAATCATTTAACGTTTATCAACAGATGAAGTGCTTTGTTGTGTTCAGCAGGTTTTGGCACATTGTCTTACTGCACATTAGATCGTGTGAGCTTTCTTTAAACGGGCAGACAGAATGCTTCTGAACACTTTCTGCACCACCATGAGTTCCACATAAAATAAGATTAGTGAGTCTATTTCAGAAGCAGCCAGGCAAGCACGAGCCATGACACTAGCTCCACCGTGCCTGACAAATGAGCTGATATGTTTGGGAGCTGGTCCTTTTTTTTAGGCACTTTGCTCTATCGATCACTTTTAGCCTTCCAGTTCTTCATGTAGTACGACTTCTATAGTGCTGCTCTCAAAGAACGCCTTGAATGGTTGTCTGTCTAGTGATGTCACTGACTCATGTTTTCCTTCTCACAGCCCTCATAAAGTTTCTTTCATTACCTGTTGATTTCCTTCGCTGACCTGTTCAGTGTCTGGTTGTTTGTACACTAGTGGATTTCATTTATCAGGTTTAAAATAGCTTTTCTCCCATGTGCAGCTCTATGTTCGTCAAATTCTATATTGTCTATCAACAAACAAATCTTTATAGCACTTAAACCAAAAGTAGATTCCTATTCAGAGGTATTAACTGTTCAAACAATCTAACAGAGTACCTCTGGCAGCAGGTTGCACTTGTGAGTCACATGTGCCAATATTTTTGATGACTTGAAAAATGGGTATAAAAGGTATCATGTTCTAAGCTGTTTAACACATTTCAGTTAAAGCTGAAATTCTGATCTATTGTTTCATATTCATCTTTTACTAACAAACACAAAGGTCTTCAGTGCGTAACAAAAACAAGATTCAGTCTTACAGTTCTGATACTTTTAGAGAAGAAATATATACTGTAACAAGGTCAATAAATATTTGTACATTTACAATCCTATTGTTACAAGGACTACTGAAAGTAATTTCAAAAGTGGGCATAACTTTGTTATTAACTGATATGGGTCATTCAAAATCCATATGCTGGCAGAGTAACTCTTCCTCTATGGTACTAGTCATCACAAGAGCTGCAGTTGCTCCATCATTGAACCCAACTCTCAAATCGTCTTTGAAAATCCCTTGGAGAAGTTGATGCTCTCCCATTAACCTACAGAATGTTTATGCAAATTTACATTTAAAGAAAGGGAAACCAGCAATGAAGACAAACCATGCAAAGGGAGACCTTTAACAAAATGGGCAAAGACAATTAGAGAATTGGGTTCAACAATGGTGCAAATGCCTTTTTTAAAACTTTAAACGCATGCACACTTTTGTGCTATCTTTGCTACGTTAACTGTCCATAGTCTCCGCCCAATGTATGATCTGGCTCCAGCACATTACAGTATGCCATGGTCAAAGTCGCTGATATCACATTTTACTCTCCATTCTGATGTTTGAGCTGAAGATTAAGTGAAACTCCTGACCTTTGTCTGCATGAGTTTATGATCTGCATTGTTGTCACATAATTGCATAATTCCATGAAAAAGCAGGTGGATGTAGTCAGTGTGCAAGGGGATCGGGTTATGTTTGCCCTTGCTACCGTGTATGAGGAGTGATTTCTTGCCACAACGTGTAATTTCTGCTTGGAGTGTGCTGATTTATTCTTGTACACCCCATACCCTACATCATACCACAGCATTTTAATCATAGGTGGTTTGTTCCACAGCGCCTTCAGATGACGCACCGCCAAAGGTTTGATTATTTCAATCACATTAGCTTTCGTTGTTCTACACTCAGCTGCTCCTGCCTGACTCTCTGAATACGGTCCTATCAGTGTCAAGGTTTGTTCTGTTGAGTACTGCGCACACCCTTTTCTGGGCAATTTCAGTTTGGTAGAAAATCACCCAAATACTTATCATACTTTAGGCACTTTATGAGCTCCAGGAGGGCTCACACCAATGTGCTTTCGTCATAGGAAACCTGCAAGCAAGAGTAGCAATCTAGCGGGCTTCACGGTCGACATGGCTAACCTCATCTCAGCGCATCTCAAACGTCTTTTTAAGAGACAGTTATGGGATATTAAGCACCTGTCTGAGAAAATATGGAAACAGGAGAACACTGGTTACTGTGAGAGTGTATTATTTACATCTGGTGTTTCTGTGTTTTATAGATGAGTACACTGATGTCGTTACAATTTCCATTCTTGTATTCTAACTAGGACGCCTACATAGCGTGTAGCATCCTTGCTATTGGACGTGGTCGAAATCATTTGGGAAAGCTTGCACAAGGAAACGTGATTAAACACTGTGTTTACTCTAGTATTCTGGTAGATGAAGTGCGGAACTACATGAGAAAAATGGTTACGCTTCAGCGTTGTCCGTTACTTACAATTTAATTGTACAATTTAATTTAAATACAAATTATTTCGGATGAAGACTCATTAGTAATCATCTGAAAGAAGCACTATGGATTTTGTCTGCAGCTTTAATCATACAGTATGTATATTCGTTTCTCTCTTTATTTAAGCATAATTGTGTTTAGTCAATGTGGTACAGCCCCATCTAACATCTAACATTTCCACCAGCCATCACTGATTTCAATCGGTTAATTTCAATTTCAATTTCAATCTAATTTTCAGTGCTTACTTAATGTTTGCAGAAAACATTACAGAGAAGACTCATCGTTATCCTGCGTCAAACCTGCGCCAAATCAGATCCGCTCCACTATAATGACCCCTACGATAAAATGAACAAAAAATGTTGACCCTGTAGCGAGATAATCATACGTTCTGACTGCAAAAAATAATGAAGTAATCAAAATATAAAGAATAACTAATTATTATATTTCATATTACCTTTTTAAATTATTATTAGTCTTTCATGAAAGTAATATCAAAAATAACTGAAGAAAGGACGAGACTGCACAAGACTTCTATGGAAAATAAATTTAAAAACGGTTCCAAACAATCCACTAATACAACAGCTGGCCATTTACTTTTCCTTCATCAAAAAACATTAGACTCATTAATATTGATGGGGCTCGAGCAGGAGGAAACTGGAAACTCGCAACCTTTCTATGTATTTATTGAAGTTTCCAGCAAATCCGAAACTTTCATTTGTCACATCACTTGTGCTACTTCACACAAATAATAAAAGCGATAATCTCCTTTCCACTGCCCAATTAATGGTCCTGCCGTCCTGAGTAGATAAAAATGACCCAAAAAATTACAAGGGAAAAGAGTCAGTTATTCTCTGCATGATATATGCATCAACATGCATTTAATCACTTCTGCTTATGAGACACAAACACACCAGTCACAGAGAATTCAAATGAACAATCAGGCATAAAATACCCGAGTAAGTAATGCTGAATGTCAAGTACAAAATTACTGAGTGTGTAAGTGGTTAAAAGTGTGATGTGATCCAGATTTAAGATGCAGGGTTGTGGTAGTACTGAAGATTAGGGGGATGATGAGAACACACAGAGGAGCAGAGATTCAACAGATCCTAAGGTGCAGTTTAAATGCAACAATAATGGGATGTTCAAGTCAGGACAAGAACAATGTTTAATAGTGCATTAATAATGTGATACAAAGTTATTGGAGTTGCTTGTTTGTATGTACAGGTGAAACTCTATTTCAGTAATGCAACTTGAAAGGTGAAACTAATATATGAGATAGACTCATTACATGCAAAGCAAGATAGTTCAAGCCATGATTCTCATGAAAACCCCAAATCCACAATCTCAGAAAATTAGAATATTAGGAAAAGGTTCAATATTCTAGGCTCAAAGTGTCCCACGCTAATCAGCTAATTAAACCATAACACCTGCAAATGGTTCCTGAGCCTTTAAATGGTCTCTCAATCTGGTTCAGTAGGAAGCACAATCATGGGAAAGACTGCTGACCTGACAATTGTGCAGAAAACCATGACTGGCATTCTCCATAAAGATGGAAAGCATCAAAAGAAATTGGATGTTCCCAAAGTGCTGTATCAAAGCACATTAATAGAAAGTTATGTGAAAGGGAAAAGTGTGGAAGAAAAAGGTGCACAAGCAGGAGGGATGACCAAAGCCTGGAGAGGATTGTCAGGAAAAGGCCATTCAAAAGTGTAGGGAACTTTCACAAGGAGGGGACTGAGGCTGAAGTCAGTGCATCAAGAGCCACCACACATAGACACAGGATCCTGGACATGGGCTTCAAATAGCGTATTCCTCGTCAAGCCACTCCTGAACAACAAACACGTCAGGAAGAATGGAGAGGCACACACTGCAAGATGCTTGAAGTCCACTGTAAAGTTCTCACGGTCTGTGTTGATTTGGGGAGCCATGTCATCTGCTGGTGTTGGTCCACTGTGCTCATTAAGTCCATGGTCAACGCAGCCGTCTACCAGGAGATTTTGGAGCACTTCATGCTTACTTCCACAGACAAGCTTTATGGGGATGCTGACTTCATTTTCCAGCAGGGCTTGGCACCTGCCCACACTGCCAAAAGCACCAAAACCTGGTTCAATGACCGTGAGATTACTGTGCTTGATTAGCCAGCAAACTCGCCTGACCTGAAGCCCATAGAGAATCTATGGAGCATTGCCAAGAGAAAGATAAGAGACATGAGACCGAACAATGCAGAAGAGCTGAAGGCCGCTATTGAAGCATCCTGGTCTTCCATAACACCTCAGCAGTACCACAGGCTGATAGCTTCCATGCCACGCCGCATTGAAGCAGTGATTGCTGCAAAAGGGGCCCAAACCAAGTATTGAGTACATATGCATACTTATACTCTGATATTGTTTTATGTACAATACTTGTTTTATTGATTGCAAGTAATATTCTAATTTTCTGAGATTGTGTATGAGCTGTACGCCATAATCATTTCAATTATGACAAATCACAGCTTGAACTATTTGGCATCCTGAACTATAGAAAAGCTCTTAGTGTAGCTAGATCATTGTATCTCTCCACTATAGAAAATAACCAAAATAATTCTACCTTAATTATACCTTAACCAAATTAACTAGAAATACAGTAAGACCACTGCAGAAATCATCCACATTGTGCAGTAGTGAGGACTTCATGAACTTTTTCAATACCAAAATTGAAAATATTAGGCATAAAATTGAGGCTTTGAAACCGGACAATGTAATTGATGCAGATGTTAAACTAAGAATGTCAGATCAGAACCTAGAATACTTTACTCCACGTGAAGAGAATGAACTAATTTCACTCATCTTTTCTGCAAATTCATCAAACTGTGTATTAGATCCTATACCGACACATTTTCTCAAACAGAAAAAAATAATAGAACCTCAGTTGAAAATAATAAATTTTTCATTCAGCAGTGGGTATGTTCCAAAATTTTTTTAAATAGCAGTTATTACACCGATAATTAAGAAATCTGACCTCGACCCCTGTCAGCTGTCCAATTATAAGCCAATATCAAACCTCCCCTTTATCTCTAAGATTCTGGCAAAGATAGTAGCAGAGCAGCTCTGCTACTATCTACATAGAAACAGCATTCACAAACTGTAGGATTTAGTCAGGATTTAGGCCTCATCACACCATAGAGACAGCACTCGTTAATGTAGTAAATGACCTCCTATTGGCCTCTGATCAGGGTTGGGTCACTATGCTTGTGTTACTCGTCCTCAGATTTTTTTTTTTGGGGGGGGATTTTCCCCGATTTTCTCCCTAATTTAGTAGTGTCCAATTCCTCCCCGTCACTAGGGGGCTCCCACATTAAGACTACTACTACCACTCAGCCGGGAGGGCCGAAGACTATCACGTGGTTCGGAGGAAACAATCCCTCCCCTCTGAGAGAGCTCGGCCAATCAGCTCTCTCTAGAGACCTCCGGCTGCGAGAGATTACAGCACCACCCGGGATTCGAACTAGCGATCTCCGGATGATAGGGCGTCAGTGCAGCTTTTGACACCATTGATCATAGTATTCTACTTCACAAATTAGAAAATGTAGTGGGAATTAAGGGAACAGCCCTCTCCTGGCTCAGATCCTATTTGACTGATCGTTATCAGTTTTAAATGGTGACTATTCTGCATATTCTCCAGTGGAGCTGGTGTTGCATAGGGTTCAGTTTTAGGCCCACTCCTTTTTTCCCTTTACACGCTTCCTCTGGGCAACATAGTCCGTAAGCATGGTAATAGTTTTCATTGTTATGCTGACAACACTCAGTTATATGGTTATCAAAACCAGATGAGAGAAACCAGCTTAATCAAGTGGAGCAATGTGTAAAGGATATAAGAGACTGGATGCTAATTAACTTCCTTCTGCTTAATACTGATAAGACAGAAGTTCTAGTCATATGACCGCAAGCCGTTAAAAGCAAGATTTTAGTTCACACTGTACCTTTAGATGTCCTTTCTGTTCTATCTAGTGCAATAGTGAAAGACCTTGGTGTGATTATAGATTCTAGTCTTTCATTGGAAGCTTATGTAGATAATATTACCAGGATAGGATTCTTTCACCTCAGAAATATTGCCAGGGTAAGGAATATATTGTCACTAAATGATGCAGAAAAATTAGTTCATGCTTCTATCACCTCTAGGTTGGACTATTGTAATGCCTTACTGTCAACTAGGTGCATAAACAAGCTTCAGTTAGTTCAGAATGCAGCAGTGAGAGCCACACTAGAACCAGAAGATATGAGCACATCACCCCTATCTTATCTAGACTTCATTGGCTCCCTGTGAAATTTCGCATTGATTTTAAAATACTACTTTTGACATATAAAGCATTAAATGGTCTCGCGCCGCAGTATCTGGGTGAACTGCTAGTGTCTTACGATCCGCCACACCTACTTCGATCAAAGGATGCAGGCTGCCTGTCAGCACCGCATATTATAAAAACTACAGCAGGGGGCAGAGCTTTTTCTTACAAAGCCCCAAAGTTATGGAATAGTCTTCCAAATAGTGTTTGGGACTCAGTGTTTACATCTAGGCTAGAAACCTATTTATTTAGCCAAGAATTTTTGTAAATAGATTAGCCTTAGGTAAAGGAGCAGATCTGGGGGACTCATGGACGGAGAGGATTATGGAGAACTGGTATGCTTAGATGCTGTCTTTCCCACTCTCACTGATGGTCCCACTCAGGTTTGTTGACGGTGAGGTGATTGGTTGCTTTGCATCTCAGGGAGCCCTCATGTCTGTGTTTCCTTCTGGCTATATTATGTGACTTTGACCATGTTCAGTCTGTGAACTGTTATCTCTCCTCTTCTGCTCTCCCCTCTTCTCTTCTCTCTCTTTCCCTCTCCCTGTTAAGCTACACGCCATTGAGCCTCCAATAACTAACTGGACTCCATATTAACATCAATTAACATCAACTGTTATACTGAACTGCCTGCCACCTAACACACAGTATGAATGCAGATCAATTCCTGCTTTCTGTTTCACCCAATTGAGGATGGGTTCCCTGTTGAGTCCGGATTCTCTCAAGGTTTCCTCCTATTGCCATCTCAGGGAGTTTTCCTTTGCCCTAGGCTTACAATGGGACTATCTACCATTTTGATTCATACACACTCGATTTTCATACTAACTTATTAAACTGAACTGAATGATTTCATATTTATTTCGTATTTTACTTAAGTTCCATGTCTTTTCTAAATGTTTTGATCGTTTTTATATGTAAAAATATGGAAATTGGTAATACTGGTAATATGGTAAGTTCCCTACATATGAACATTTGAGTTACAAACATTCCAAGATACGAATATGCGCTCAAACATGTTCAATCATGGAAGTTAGATATTATTTAAATAGTTCCAGATGTCCTGCTTGCTTTCTGTTCTGTGATATTAAGTGGTGTAACTATAAAAAATTGTTTAGATCATTGTGCAACCACAGAGGGGCAAATGCAAGCACAGCGGGGCACAATCCAGTGTCTTCTTGTGCCAGTCCCAAGTCTGGATAAATGCAGGAGGTTGTGGCAAGCAACAGAGCTCATAAACGTGTCGAGCTCAAACTGTAAATACTGATGTATTTATTCTTCATTTTCTTCTCTCCTTCAATGATGATACTTCTTTAACTGCGCTTTCTCCAGTCAGTATTATTATTAGTAGTAGAAGTAGCAGTAGTAGTGCTGTGAATTTATTATTATTATTATTGTAACGCACCCGCGCGTGTGCAAAAAGACGAAGTACAACAAAGAATACAAAAGTGTATGATAAGTTATCCTAAAACAATATTATTTTATTGTGTATATGCACTTAAAATATACTTTTACGCTTTTTGATCAAAAGGCTGATAAACGCCCGCAGATATGAGCAGATTTATCGATAAAACTGCAGACATACTCCCCCGGAAATGCAACAAACACAAAAATATATGCTACTCGCTGATTACAACGCGACAGCACGCAGAATCCCTGGGCTTTGACTGTACTTTCTCCATTCATGATTATTAGTAGTAGTACAGTAAAAAATGCTGGGTTTCTGTAAACACATCGTTGGGTTGTTTATGCTGGGTCAAAATTCTGTTATTTCAGGTACTTTAATCACACTGTTGGGTTGCTTTTGCTATGAATACTAAAAGTGCTACATGATTAAACTCAATGCAAAAAACGGAAAAAGAAATGTCTCAGTTTCCTACCTAGACCTTTTGTCTGCATCAAAATGAACTGAAGCTCAGCACGTCTTTTTTCCTAGTTTGAATTTGTAATATTTAAGCGAAATAGGCCGCGTAAAGGCATAAATATTCCTTTTTATTCATGGACAGATGTATTATGTTTCATCTAGATGCGCTGCCTTTTTTCGCTGGTTTCAAAACAAAACGTGGCTAACTTTCTCTGCAGTGGTTAAAAGAGCGGACTATTTTAATTTGGGGTTTTTCTAACAGGCAATCTACCGTATTTACATTATTTGAAACTGCGAACATTTTGGGACTTTTTGAAAACAAAATAGTTCTATCTACTAATTCAAATAGAATGTGTCAACCCAGCAAGAGTGTTAATTTACCCACTGGTTGGGTCAAATAAAATAACCCAGCACCTAAACATTTAACCCAGCAGTTTTTAGAGTGTAACATACAGATGGTACTCAAGCGGAATTCTAGTTTTACCACCGCGCCTCACGGCGGCAGGATTTGGGTTTGTGCGTTTGCTGGCTTTTACCACTGAGTGGCGCTTTAAAACTATAGACTGACGCCTCGGGCTTTAGTTCATTCTCTCAAGGATTAATGAGCCGTGGCTCCTTCAGAGCTGCATGTAGTAGTGGATAAATCAAGCGAAACATTGAATATAATGAATATATTTCTAATGAATATAAAAAACAACTGAAACATTAAGGGATTTACAATCACAGTAATAAAATTACAGTACAAATTTAGAATTTATATTAAATATAGGCGTTTCTTATTTGCATCAAATTTAAGCAAAGTAAATGTTACACTGAGCATTTATATTGTATCATGTGTAACACTCGCGTAGCCAGAAAACTCATCAGGGTGTGCATCAGAAAAAGTGGTTGTGCCACAAGTGTTGTCAGATTAATGTGCAAAAACTATATAATAAAACTATATAAAGATACATAGCTTTTGTAAGACTCTACTTTTATTTAAATGCACTCACAATGACGCCAAAACGTGATGATTTTGTAAAATAATGAAAGCAAACAGGGATACAGCGCTATTCTGTATCGGTGAACTTGAGTGCCCCAGAAAATTAACCAAAGCTCTGTGTATACTGGCCACACAGACGTGAAAATATATACTTACAGAAAGCAAAATGTCTGCTTTTATGTAAACTAATGGAAAACAAATTGCAGATTATGTAAATTGTATGAAACGTGAATTATTGGCGCATAAACTGTTGTGGAGACAACGAGATGGCGTATTCAGAGAAAGGCTCGTCCGCGAGAAGCTGTGCGCGATCCACTACACAGCAAAAATATGTTATATTATGACTGAAATAGAGCGGCTCATATCGGTGTGCGAATGTTCACGCAAACATTTTACATTCACTAAAAGGCTTATTCATCACCCCTTTTCTGCCATTCACAGACATGCATTGTGCCGTGTTGTTGTTTGTAATCAGAGTATATAAATGAAATGTAACTGCTGTTTTTAGTACACGCTTTCACTTTGCACTTTTCATCTCGCTGCCGATATGAGCCAATACGAGCAGCTTTGTTTCAGTCATAATACTCATCACCAATAATCATAAATAGGGGTGACTTTTACAAAGCAAAGAAATCAGTACCCCAGAAAAACAACAGAGCACAAATATATGCTGAATAAACACTACATTTTTAAAAAGTCAAAGTGTGTGCGATGTGAGCAACTTTATTTCAGCCATTCCATAAATTTCCTCATCATAACATGCCTTGTATTGTTTTTAATCGCTCGATACATAACCCATGATTTTTATGCTATTTTACAAATGAAAAATACAAATGGAATAATTTTTTTTTATAAAATCTAAAATTAAAACATTCTATAAAAATACCAAAGAAAATTATTGTGTGTGGAGTGATTAAAAAATACAACATAATTTCTTCCATTCCATGGATTAAAAACGTGAACAATGTCAATTTTAGAATCTAGAATCCAGAGGATTTTAAATTTACACAAATTTAAAAAGAGGCCTGAAGCAATGCAGATCTTCAGAAAGGCCTCAGATCCAAGAGGGTCTTAAAGTGGGGAGGGGTGCACTTTAGTTTCTCTGAATGTATTGGCTGAATGTAATTCACACCTGGGGAGGGGTGAACTATTTGCATTTGAATGTTGTATGACATTGTGAAGCACACACAGTAACACTAAAACAACAACAACCTACAATAAATAGGAATAAGAGGCCCTGATTATACTGCATAAATATTATTTAGTACAACAAAATTTCTCCACGCTCTCGAAAACTTTATGCGTGTGGTTGAGCGCTGATTAGACTAGGTAGGAAATTAAAGTGGAGAATTATGATCAATGCTCAACACCCCGAGCCCAAACCTCATTTAAATTAAATTAACAAATATTGTAAGAAAACAAAAAGAGCCCACAATTAATAACGCATTTTTATAAAATTATTATATAAAAATAATCCTGCATCTATTTTTAGGAGTGTCAGCTGCCACTTTTTATTTAGATTTTTTCAATACAAATCTTACAATGTCCACATGACATCAAACATTCCCCATCTTAATTCATCAAAATCCCTATTTTATTAGTATGTCACAAAAGTGAGTACACCCCTGACATCTCTGCAAATATTTAGTTCTATCTTTTCATTGGACAACACTGCATAAATAAATCTTTGACACAATGAAACTTATTCAGTGTAAAGTTTGTATAGCAGTGTAAATTTATTGTCGCCTCAAAATAACTAAAAATACAGCCAATAATAGCTGAACCCCTGGCAATGAAAGTGAGTACACCCCTAAGTGAAAATGTACAAATTGAGCACAATTAGTCATTTTCCTTCCCCTTTGTCATGTGATTCATTAGTGTTACACTGTCTCAGGTGTCACCAGATAGCAGGTGAGTTAAATTTGGTATAAAAGCTCTTCCACTCTCTCAACCTGGCCACTGAAAGTTCAACATGGCACCTCCTGGCAAACAAACTCTCAGAAGACCTGAAAAAACGAATTGCTGCTTTACATAAAGAATCCCTAGACTATAAGAAGATGGCCAACACTCTGCAACTGTGCTGCAGCTCCGTGGC